>JBBPOD010000373.1:0-20240 GCA_038091255.1 Tylopilus intermedius | reverse complement strand
CGGGATGGAGCGAATCCCGTTTCCAGAGAGAACTAAGCCTTCTAAGCTGCAGCTGTGTTAACACCACCGAAGCAATATCTAGGGATCGTACTTGGTTAAATCGCGTAGAGAATCAGCCGTTTGTGCCCAATCGTCTAAGAGATTGCCTTCGAGATTAAGGGACAAGAGCTTGGGCACGGCCGAGGAGGATCGAGGACTTAAGGATTTGAAATAGTTGTGGGCCAGTTCGACGGATTGTAAGCTCGTCATGAATTTTGCAACGTCCATGAACTCGCCCCAGGAGATAAGTGTGGTATTCAGCTGAAGCTCGCGAAGACATGCAAATGACGTGATTGAAAGTTCATGATCCAGTGGCAGAAAACGGTTTCGACTGTATTTCGAGTGAAGCGAGGGGCTCGTCGTTCGCCAAGCAAACACTTACTTCAACGCCAACCTCTCCAAGTGAGGCAATTCGGCAGTTATTTCGGCGATGGGCTGCCACGTAGCTAGCAAACTAGCAGACAGGTCAAGACCGCGGATATCTTCTCTGTACTCAGAAACATGACGTGAACAATTGGCAACTGATCTCACTCGGACAGGTAGCGAGAATGTCGCCTCTGGTATCACTGGTCGCCACTAGCTCGCCATTGAGGCTGACCTCTCGGAGGCGGCCTAGATTACCGAGATTCCGCCTGATTTTATCAAGACCGACCGCTTCGACTTCGACGGCGCCATTGGAAGATCCGAGGACAACTTTTTCGAGAGTAGCCGAGCCATGTTCGGCTTCAACGTATTTCAGTGTGAGCGCGGTCAGAAAGGAGCGCCCGAAAGACAAGGGCGCGGAAGGACGAATGAAACTCCCGGCATTCGGTGTGCTTGCGACAGAAAATAGATTGCATTGTGCGGGTGATCAGAGCAAGAAGGCGTACCGGCAACTAAAGTAACGATTCCCGTCCTTGACACCGTCGTGTCGTCCGCGGGTAGGATCGTCCCATTCGACGCCGTACCACAGGCCATCTGTGCCCGAGACTTGACCAATGTATCTGATGGTACCATAGTGGCCAGAGGATGAGTGGAACCTCCTTCCCACAGTTATCTGAGTGGGGACCTGGGTGGACTGCATGATCAGGTCATGGGATGGGGATGGAGTGAATATTTGTGTTTGTTCACATACGCGAGTTTTGCGGGACCCACACCTTGCATTGGACGTTAGTCGCCCAGCCACTCAGTATGCTAGCAGCCACTACGATTGCAAGGATGTCCCGTAACAGATCACCAGCGGCACTTGCTAGAACTCGTGCAATTGCTGCCCACATGTCCTCGAGCGCGACTTCACCACTCGACCAGGTACACCGGGTCTTTTCGCTCCTACGATTTCCTGCTCAACCCGTCATTCCTTAGCCCGTCCTTTTTCAGTCGAACGGATGTGCTCGTACATATGTACTCAATAGAGCCAAGAAACTCAATGCGCTCAATAGCGAAATGATCAACTCACTGCGGCCTCAACTTGATGTCGGTCGGAGTTTCGCTGTTTTGCCATTCACGCCTGATTTGCCAGTGCAGATATGGTCCAAGTCAGACCTATGCCGCGTGGTGATTGGAACTGGGCTTGGGAGGGCTTTCTGTGCCGGAGGAGACGTAGCGAGTGAGTCTTTCCAAAGTTTCCATCGAAAGAGTGCATAATCTCAGCCTCACAATGGCAGCCGTTCTGAAGGATTCGCTCGACGAGGCCACACGTCCGGCGGCCATTCAGTTTTTCAAGGACGAGTGAGTACAATGTTGCGAATGCTTCGCCAGCGACTGATTTGCTGCACAGGTTTGAGCTAGATTTCATTTTATCCCGGCTGCCGAAGCCCTATGTAGCTGTCCTCGATGGCATCACCAGTATGTCATGAGATAATACCTGCGCCTTTGCCATCCACTGATGTCAATGTTAACATCAGTGGGAGGAGGTGTTGGTCTCAGCATTGGTGCACCTTTCAGGATTGCGACGGAGAAGACTCTGTTTGCCATGCCAGAAACAAAAATCGGATATTGTCCGGATGTAGGGGCAAGCTTTTTCCTACCAAGGATGGATGGGCAGCTGGGAACATATCTCGCCTTGACCTCGGAGACGTTGACGGGCAGGGACGTCTTGTGAGTGAAAAGCATGGTTCAGGAGCTGTTGTTTACTTTGTTGGCAGCGAGCTTGGCCTCGCGACGCACTATGTTCCCTCAAGGACTATTCCCAGCCTCATGACTCGTCTTGCCGAATATGAAAACCCGACTCTCAGCCAGATCAATTGTACAATCGAGGAATTACACACTGAGCGCCAGCCGGACGAACCATCTGGGAAACTGATGGGTACCGTTCGCAATGCTCTGGATTCCGCTTTTCGTCACGACTCCGTGGAAAATATACTCGAGGATCTGGCGACGTTTTCAGGCTCCCCTGATACCCGTGTGGGTGGGTGGGCAGAGCAAACTTTGGAAACGCTTCACATGCGCAGCCCCACGAGCCTTAAAGTGGCACTTGCAGCTGTCCGCCGCGGAGTGAACATGACCTTGCAGGATGCCTTGCAGATGGAAATGGGAATTGCGACAGCTTACTGTGTGAGTCGCAATGCCACCATCGCCATGACCCGTGTTCAATATCGAAACCTTATTTCCTTGTAGAGCGGCGCCAGCTCAGACTTTTGCACAGGCATAAGCGCAGTCTTGATAGACAAGGTTCAAGAACGGCCGAAGTGGTCTCCCGAAAATGTTGACAATGTTTCACCCGACATTCTTGATCGGTTTTTCTCGGACGATTCCGTCTACCGATCCCAAATGCCGCAACTCTCGTTCCCTAACACACTTCTAGACGACTCTGTTGACCCCATGGCCTTTGCACTACCGTCTGAATCCAAGATATTAGAGCTGGTCAAATTGTCGTGCAAGGATGGTCCTGTCCCACTTTCCAAAGTACTTTCAGATATGGACCTCTTTGTCAAGGAGAAGCTCGGCACTCGAGAGAAGGTTATTGATGTCGTGCATCGGAAGTGCACAGTCGGGTCGGACGATCAAGGGTCGACGATCGTGGCATGGAAAGAGCAGTGATGTGACAAGTTTCGTGTGGTAATGGTAGACGGAGACCTTGGAGTTGACGAGATTTTTTGTTTTTGGCGGAAAGATATATTTAGCTAGACAAATACTTGCTGACAGTTATTATTAATCCTCGTCAGCGAGTCAGTCGGAACTAAGTACCGCGTCCAATTGAAATGATTGATGCGTGTGGCGCTGGGGATCAGGCTGGAGTCATAGCCCCTTCTTCAAGGTCGGACTGCCACCCTCCGGTTGGAGGCTAAGCTGTTGTTGACGTTACGACCTTGTTCCAACCTTGCCCGATCTCTGTGCGTGCTGAAACACACGCCAGATTGACATGACCACGCAATCAAACTGTCCCGAGCAACGAGATTTTGGTGCCAGTCGCCAAGTCCAAGAGTCCGTGACGCGACCCGTCCGTCTCCATTGCTCGTGGGATTGCTGTACTTCCACTGCAGAGCAAATCCACGGGCCCGGAGTAGTTGGATTACTCATGACTCACGATTCCTGGACTACTTGAGGTTCTAGCGATATTCACGGTTCGCACAGCTTACGCGGAGACCCAGCCCGCAGGCGGCATATCCATGGGCAGTGAGAATCGGATCCATGAGAAAACTTGACCGGAACTACATAACACAATTCGGTGTTTACGCACAGCAACTGCGTCAAGGCACGTCCAGCATTGGAATGAACAGAAGAGCTGGCAAAGTATGCCAAGGCGGCAGGTATTAGTCAAAGCGCATTGGCAGGTTGCCCAACTTGACCAAGTTTTGAACAACGCAACAAGTATGCGGTGGTAGATCCGCAACCCTTAACAGCGACACGTGGCCTGCGACGTTGAGCACTGGGTATCGGTGCTCACATCACTGATATCTCAATCGGGCTGGATTAGCGGTGGTGACAAGCTCAGCGCCACGGATCGGGTCAACTGCGACTGGGCGCTTTGCCCGTCCCGTAGCAATTCAAAAGTTACAAAAATAGTAAAGTTGCGCGACAATGTGGAAGCTTTGTTCCGAATTCGTTTTAGGTGGGAAGGAATGACCTGGCCGCAGGAGCGCCCAACATTCGGGGGATGCGTCGTTCCTGGCCGAATGCTGACAAGTCGGTTCGGAGAAACATAACTGACTCGACCCTTCCGCCCAAAGCACAGACGTTGGCACGGCCAACCGATGATTAATCTGATACTGGTGATCGAAGGGACTCGCACTCTGTGGGAAATGTCGGAGGCAAGAATCGGACATCACGGGGTAATCCACGCAACAGGCGCATAGTGATGCCGTTTGGGCAGCAAGATTTCAGCCACTGCAGCTATGTGACTAGGTTACCCCGGTGATGTGATCCATGGAGGGCTTGCAGTGGTATCTGCTGTATAAAAGGGACGAGTTCTCGGCTGAAAAAATACATCTCAAATCGACTCATTTCCTTCGCTTCACGACTCACCATGCAGGCGATCGATCTTCTACCTTTGCCCTCCCAAATACTCAATGACGTTTCATGGCTCGTACAGTCCCTGCATATCCGCAGATGGATGTCACCTGAAGTGCACCCAATCCCTGCCGACTTCGACGTCAATCTCAACACCAACACAGGGTTCTTGCCAGCCCAACCACTCCCTAAACTGCAAACGCCTTTCGACGTATGGGAGGATGCCCTATCAGAAGCACAGAGAGTGCTGAAGCTAGGAGAGGATTTACTTGGGGAGTGCTCACGGGAGCGAACCGAGGGAGAACTCTGGCGAGAGCGAATACGTGCTGTAAGTTCTGAGAATTCTGTCTAGTCCAGCGTATGAGTACTTACGGCAATAATACCAATAGCTCCCGATACTTACGACAGAAAGTCTTCATCAAGACCCACAGCATCTTCGCCGTGCACACAAGGTTCTGGCGTTCCTCGTGCACTTCTACGCCCACTCCATTCCTCCAGACGCCATCGAGGGACGAACCTTGATACCACGTTCCCTGTCGGATCCGCTTATGGCAGTCTCCCATGTGCTAGGAATTGCCCCCGTCCTTACGTTCGCAGACACTGTTCTTTGGAACTGGGACCTCGTCGATCCCAAGCAACCCGCCACCCTGGAAAACATGCGATTTGGTCAGGAGTTATTCTCGGGAACGGAGGATGAGCGGAATTTTTAC
Organism: Tylopilus intermedius; assembly: GCA_038091255.1. NCBI lineage: Eukaryota > Fungi > Basidiomycota > Agaricomycetes > Boletales > Boletaceae > Tylopilus > Tylopilus intermedius. Next base: position 15,063 of record JBBPOD010000373.1, on the reverse strand, counting down.
TTCGGATCAGCCAGGGCGGAGCTCATCGGGGTGCAGATGCTGCATATTTTCAATGATTACCATAACCTCCCCAACGTTACCGACTTGTCCTCCATCAGCAAGATCAACAGGCTCCTCGCCCGGCTCACCGCGGTCATCCAGGAGATCGATGAAGGTGTGCAGTCCATGCGCCAGATAGTTGATCCCCACGTGTTCTATTGGGAGGTTCGCCCTTGGTACAACGGAAGTCCAAGCGGGCCTTCTGCATGGGTCTACGAGGGGGTGGATGACATGTCGAAGCTCGATCTCAGCGGCCCCTCGGCTGGACAGAGCAGTGTCATGCATGCACTCGACCTCTTCCTCGACGTCGACCACAAGCTTCGACAGTGGAGGTCCCCTGCACCGTCGGAAGCGAACAAGCGCGCAGATCATGGCTTCATGGAACGCATGCGTCGGTATATGCCGGGGAAGCACCGAGAGTACCTAGCATATATCGCCAACCACCCTCGTCATATCAGGGAGGTCGCTCAGGACACACCGACAGTCAGGGAGGCATACAACACCGCTGTCACGGCCCTGAAGAAGCTCAGGGATGCTCACATGCGGATCGCCTGCCTGTACATCGTAACCATGTCGCGGTCGATGCCACCCGTAGGTTGCCCAATGTTCGCAATGGCACAGAGAATGGAGAGGGAAGCAGCTAGGACAGGGCCGGTGACGGGAACAGGAGGGAACCATCTCTCGCTCTTGCTCAAGGCTGGCAGAGATGCAACTGCTCGCACGATCCTGAAGAGTTGAATGCCAACTTGAAGGCCCAAACCTCAAGCACCTCACTCACCATTTTTTACTACTACTTATTACATCCATCGCAACGCCTCTAATTCTCACAAACTGCAAGGGAATGCTTATTTATTGACCAATTCTTGTGTAGCCCTATCATACTTAGCTGGTAGTTTACATGACGCGCGGAGCGCACCTACTTTGCTGATGAATCTTCTGTATTAACAGTCGTTAGTCTTTGAATTCATAGATCTTGTTTCCTTTCCATAGAACGATGACGGAATACGCCGAAATTCGGTCCAATGGCTAGAGTCACAATGATCGCGATGAGATAGCTGTGAAGCCTGTGATCCGTTGCAGCTTCAGAAGCAAATAGTCGGACTTTGAATCACTCGCAACTTGAATGTGGTTGGTAAGCTCGGTATTGTACACTGCTCGTATTCCCCGTCTTTTGATCTAATACATAGGTTTAGACCAGCTTCCAGTGCAGTTCGAGATACTTGCCATCGGAATGCACACAGCAAGGTGGATGCTGAGTAAACGGTCGTTCGGTATTAAGGGTGTCGATGTCTTTTCAGGCTCCGACCCGGTGGGATGCAAACGCAAACTCACTGGCATCTGCGGCCAAGTGCGCACAGCCCCGACGGTTCTGCCGACATGACTACGACAAGGGTGTGTGATGCCCTTGCTCAAAAATAGTGGGAAGACTGACTCGATCGGACTTTCGCACTGTCCGGGATTCCGAGAGTGGGCGGATTTCTTTTTAGAATGTCGGCGATCAGAACGTACTCGTCCACATGTGTGGCATGATTCCCAAATTTCCCCAAGCCAACCATGAGCTTGTCCATTTAGAACTAAACTCGTTTTCAGCACCCGAACGAAGCCCACACAATTTACGCGTCGCAATGTGCATAAGGTTTGGGTATACTGTTCCCGCAAGAAGCTAAACGTGTATCCGGTGAACTTTGTGTTTGATGCAGTCAAATGGGATGCTTACAATAATTATCCGAATCTGCTTGATCCAAGTCAAGTAGTCCTGTGCATATGTAATGTTTGAACTAAGTGTTGACCCGACGGCTAAAATGAGCCTCAATGAAAGTACGGGCGTGCATATAATTATAGCTCCTATACATACAGCAATAAGGATTCGTACACGGCTGGCGATCTGCTATGGTGGATCTAGTGGGTAATGGTATGCTTTCCGGAATATCTGCCAAACGATACCCAGGCCCTCTAAGACCATATCCATAGTTTTCCGAGCGGCTGGAGGGAATTCTATTTGAATTTTCGACCACTCGAACGGTAATGCGGGGATTGCGATAAGGGAATTCTCATTAAGGTGAGGAGGGGAAGAGGATGGCGTGGGTATCGATGTGAACGTAGTCGTGACAATATTAATTTGAGATGGATCGTTGGTGCGTAAACGCGAGGTGGAAGGCGACGGTTCAGTGGGTACCGCTGTGATAATTGACACGCTGGATGTGAACGGAGTGGTGGCAGTCTGACTGTTTGCGTTACCAACCACTACTGTTGTGCTCGGCGATGGTGAAAAGACGGTAGTAGTGATGAATATTGTCTCTGTCGGAGGGGGTATCTTGCCATGATCAAAGTTGAGAACAGCAAGACGGTCGAGAGACTGCCGGACATGTTTGAACTCGGAACCGAAATTGATCAGCAGCATGGAAACAACGACGGCGAGAAGTATCCAAAGGGAAGAAAGAAGCTTCCCTAGCGACAGCATGCGAATACAAGAGCGTTGTCGTTCGACAGTCAAAGACAGTGTCGGGGTAAAGAATTGATCCAACGAGTAATGCGAGAGCCTGTAGCCGTCGGAAGATTTTTGTTGGTGGGCAAAATTTGATTGCAGGGTTATCATTTCTAGGTCGATATTTATTTAGTCACACTCTGGGTGATGAAGACTGAATGAATACCTAAGCGGGTTTCCACCGTCACTTCCAGCTTGCCGACTGGGAGTGCAAAGGTTGGAATAAATATATCGAAGTTCCTCTTGCTTCTCTTCAAGTCCATGGAATTCCCAACCTCGCGGACGACATAGTCCACTGCGACTAAGCCACCTTGGTCGCCAATACGAACTTTAACCCAGGTGATCCAGCGATTCCGAGGCTTCTCATCGTAGGATGGAGCAAGGTCGATCATAGGCTTCTTGTCTCGCTCGGCAAAAGCGCTACTCTCAAAACGCATAGGGATACCATCAACGCTCACGCTGACAATGTCAACCCGATATTGCACTCCTTCGGGCTGTAAAGATGTCCCTTGGGCGAGGCCGAATTCAAGCCATTCCGAGTCTGTCTCGGGCGGGGCATGCATTTGCACACGAACGGCATGTGCATCCGGGAAGCTGGCTCCATTGAGGTGCAACGGGGTCGCGATGACACCGACAAAAGGTATCATCAGTGGCCCGTCCCGTTTCCGTCTTGTCATTCCACCATGGACGGGAGTTAATTGGAGAGGGCTGAGTGCAACCTTGTTTCCGTTCAATGGAGTCTGACGAGGGGAGAGCCGTAAGTTATCAGCGAATTGTTCTCCACCTCGTTGCAGGGTAGCTGGGCGAGAGACAGGACGAAGTGCTATTCGTGCGCCGTCATTGCCACATCGGTTAATTGCATTTCGCTGTAACACAGTCTTCCGTGTCTGAGCATCGCGTAAATCGCCAGAAATGTAGTAGACCTCAACAGTGCTACCCTCGCTTTCGTTTCTAAGGATCGTTGAAACTGTTTCCGAGTCGGCGGTGAGAACACAAAAACGTGGTAGGACGATGGGGCTGATATCCGAGTCGTTGTTCAATCCATGCTCGTTCGTGATTTGTGGGCGGTTTCGCGGAATGATAAGGACAGTGCCGGTGATGGAGAATGTGAAGACGTTTTTTGAGGGCGGGGTGATGTCATTCATGTTGATATGAATTGTGATGGGGACCGCTGGTGATCGAGAAGATATAACAGCGTCTGACGAGGCACGGCTGCGTACTTCGGGTGTCTGGGGAAGAGAGCTGACGGAAGATAGTGTAACGGAGGGGGTCAAGGAAGTCGGAGAACCTTCGAACGAATACTCGGATACGTGATCATTAGGTAATGGCGCGCGTAGCAAGGAGGATGTCGAAGAAAAAGAACTCTGTCGAGTAGTCATGGGAGAGGTATGCACCATGCTGCTAGTAGACATGCCAGTGGGGAACTCGAGCGAGGGTTGTCTAGATATGACCGCGGAAGGGGGACCAACGTCGAAACCCGTGTAACCTGTACCGCCGGTGATAGTCCACTTTGCATCCTCCCCGGGTGGCCAAATGACATCAGCACCTTTGACCTCGAGCCCAATGTCCATACCCAGCATCGTAGCCACACCGGGATACCAGATACCCTTGCACGTTCCTTTGTATTCTAAGCGCATCAGGATACCCTCGCGACTTCCAGAGGGATCCTGAGCCTTGCCCAGGACTATGGTGGTCATTTCCCCTTTAACCTCCTTTACACCGACGCGCCGCCTACCGTCGCTGTTGGCGATGTTTTTGGTAGGTTGTGCCCAGCGCACGCGCACACGCTCAGTTGATGGAAATGATCCTCTCACAAGAATACCCCCGGTGGACCCTTCGGTGTATGCTGAAGAGTCAGATGATTCGTCGTCGGCCATGTCAGCAGACGATGCTGAACGGGAAGTTGAGCGTGTGACAGGGGGCTCAGAAGCCAATTCCCAAGCACCCAGATCTTCATCGGCAGAGGAAAGCGAGGCCATGGATGAAGAGGTTGTTGTAGTAATTGGTGGGTATATGCGCAGTTTGATGTTGTTGGAAAGACATCGGGGGACAGGCATAGCAACCTAAGGAACCATGACGTTGTAGCTCACAAAAATTGACGAGAGCTACCTACCAGAAAGGGTGCTGTTGGCGGACGGGAGGCATACGGAGTCCATAGCTCGATAGCGGCCATGAAATGCATGCCGCTCCGTTCGGTGATGGAAGGTCGTCTCATCTGAGTGGAGAAGGTGCGCGATGCACTGTCGCCGCCATTAAATCGAGGAGGAAATTCCTTTGGAAGAATGTACGAGATGTTGTACCCGCTTACAATGATGTGACCTGTATACTTTTCGTCCAGTGGAGGTGTAATGTGGGCGACGGAGGATGAAGCTGAAGAAGTGCGACTGGAGTGCATTGAAGATGCGGTAGGGGTTGGTACACCAAATACAGAGAGATAGGATTTTTGTGAAAGCGTGGGCAGGTGAAGAGCACGAGCAGCGTTGTTCAGGAGGGGAAAGGATGCAGGAGAAAAGTTGTAGGGAGCGGAGCGAATGTCAAGAGGATGCACCTGAGCGGAGAGCAATTTCAAGTTTTCCTCTGCGGTGCATGAGTATAAGTATGGAGGAGCAATGCCCAGGGACGGTACCTGGAAACAATGGGACTGTTGAACCTGGAGATACGCTATCCATTGGAATGGAGAGCTACGAGGGGTGAGAGAATGCGCAGTACATGATATAGCGACTGACCTTGAGATACATTCTGATGGTGGCACCATCGTCGCCGTGTTTTGCTTTTCCCTCGAGGGCGAGACGAGTGACGACGTTGATCTTCTGCTGTGGTGTTGTAGTGAACTGGGAAGAGGCAGCGGTGGAGAGTGTTGGACTTGGAGCGCGCCTGTGACGCGACGAGGGTGGAGTGTACATGCTAGAGTGGGTGGAAAGCAAAGAACGCGTCTCGTGTACGCGTTTGTGTGCGTGAGAGATAGAAGCGGACTGGATTCGTTACGTAATACGATCCACTTCGTCATTCCGTTCACGTGACGATCGAGAACGACTGGGTGGGTACTCACTTCGAGCTGCATTAAAGGCTCCAAATGCTGCGTTCCGTTTTCTACCGTCTGCCAGCACATACCTCGTATCTCTCACATAAACCCCCACTCCACCGTCATCTCGCCATGGCTGCCTCAGATTGGACATCTATACCACAGCATGACTCGATACCACCCTATGCTATGTTCACAAGACCCATAGAAAAATCTCGTTTCGACCAGAGGCAATACAGGATCATCCGTCTTGAGAACGGTCTCATCGCCATGTTGGTGCACGACCCCAAGACAGAGAACGCTGCCGCAAGTCTCGACGTGGCCGTCGGCCACCTCTCGGATCCTGTCAGTGAATTCTCACAGCTAATGATCCCTTGTTCACAACCGCACCTTCCCTAGGACGATATGCCAGGATTGGCTCACTTCTGCGAGCACTTGTTATTTATGGTGCGCACAGTGATCGTGCTATCTTGTATCTCTTCTGAGACCAGTTCAGGGCACTCAGCAGTTTCCTAAGGAGAACGAGTATTCCGAGGTACGTCGATTGATCTCGGATCCTGTCCGCTAGGTTCCGATACCTCTGGCGTCTAGTATCTATCCAAGAACAACGGTGCTTCAAACGCATACACTTCATCATCGAATACCAACTATCACTTCCGCGTTTCTCCTGCTGCCCTATCAGGTGCTATCGAGAGGTTCGCAGGCTTCTTTCATAGCCCCCTCTTTGCACCATCTTGTACCAATCGGGAGCTCAACGCCGTCGATTCGGAGCACAAGAAAAACCACCAGGCAGACCTTTGGCGAATTTTCCAGCTTAACAAAACTCTCACCAAGCCTGGTCATCCCTGGAGCAAGTTTGGCACCGGAAACCGCGACACTCTCAGCGCAGCCGGGAGGGAAATGAAAGCCAGGGCAAAATCACTTGTCGATGGCAGCGACAACGAAAAGGGTCGTATTGACGTAACTGGCACACCAGCACTTTCCCCGATATCATCTACAGTTCCTTCCAGAGTTCCTTCCCCAACCCCATCCTCTCGGTCGAGCACAAGTGAAGCTGAACCAGATGGTGGTGCCGTTGGTCGCGAAACCCGCCGCAGGTTAGTCGAGTGGTGGGGTGAGGAATATTGCGCTACTCGGATGAATGTCTGCGTGATTGGTAGAGGTACGCCAAAATCAATACTCGGTCCGAATTCCGATGTAAATCTCGGTAAACAGAATCGCTGGAAGAACTCTCCAATATGGTCTGCCGCCATTTTTCGCCGGTCGTGAGGCGTCGCGAAGACCGACCTCGTATCATCAGCGACCATCCCTTTGGGCCCAATGAGATGGGTGTAAGTTTATCCAACTTGGTCACGTCAAAATTGCTCAGACCCCGTTCCCTCTTAGACCCTTGTGCGCGTCCAGACAATCATGGACTTCCATGCAGTTGAATTGTCGTTCCCTCTTGCTTGGCAGTCTCCGCTCTGGAAATACAAGCCCGGGCAATTTTTGTCCCACTTTCTCGGACATGAAGGACCTGGGTCTTTACATTCTTACCTCAAAGATCAGGGATGGATTACATCTTTGAACGCAGCTCCTCAGGCTCTCGGACGCGGTTTCGCCATGATCAAAGTAACCATGATTCTGACAAAAGAGGGCTTTGGTATGTCCTGATATCTTTGTAGCAGACAACCAGCGCTCATGGGGTTTCGTAGATAACTATCGTTCTGTTGTCCTTGCAACGTTCAAATATCTCTCGCTTTTGCGATCTTCCGATATACCAGCTTGGTACCAGTCCGAAGTGGCGACGATATCCAGAACACAGTTCGAGTTCGCGGAAAAGCGCGAAGCAGAATCGTATGCGGTTTTCATCGCAGAAAAAATGTCATGGCCAGTTCCTACCGAGAAAGCGCTTTCTGCTGCCGTGCTGATCTCCGAGTGGGAAGATGAGACAGGCTTGCAGGAAGTCCGTGACGCGCTTAAAGATATCCAGGGAGACAAAGGTCGTGTAGTGCTGATGGCTAAGAGAGAAGAACACGAACGTGTTTCGGGAGAGCTGCAGTGGCAGAGCGAAAAATGGTATGGTACAGGCTATACTGTCGAGCGATGGGATAGCGAATTTTTGGCACTGGTATGTTAACTAATAGCTTATTTGGTATTAGTGGCTCTGCTAATGTCTTACGGCAAGGCTCAAGGTCCTAATGATCTTCAGCAACTTCGTCTTCCTAACAGAAATCAATTCTTACCAACTAACCTTGATGTCGAGAAACACGAGGTCACCGAGGTTTGGCATCAGTTTATGCTTGGCAATACGTCGCTGACCTTACATCGAAAGCCAAAAAAGCGGCCCCATCTCATCCATGAAACCCTTATCTCTCAAGTTTGGCACAAGAAGGACGACCAGTTTTGGCTCCCAAAGGCCAGTGTCGTCATCGAAATTCGCAGGTAACGTCAACACACTCCAAGCAATCCCCTGCAATCATTGATTAGCCTATCTCAGTCCCATTGCGAACGACACACCACGTGCTATCGTATTAACACGGTGAGAGGTGTTCTGTGTTTCCGTGATGTAGTATTCAACTATATAACAGCCTTTTCTCAGATCTCGTCAACGATTCCCTGACAGAGTATACGTATGACGCAGATTTAGCCGGCCTTGCGTATCACCTGGGTGCACACAGTCTCGGTGTTGCAATATCTCTCAGTGGTTACAACGATAAGTTGCCCGACCTTACCCGACGTATCATCGAGGCAGTCCGAAGTCTGCAAGTACGTCAAGACCGGTTGGAAGTTATGAAGGAGAAGGCAAATGGGGTCTTCCTTCGCCATGTTTTCGAGGCTCATTTATTGGGTTTAGCTGAAGCGTCAGTGGGAAAACTTTTTCATGTCCCAAAGCTACCAGCTTTCGGACTACTATGCACGACATATCCTCACACACGGTGTGTGGACAGTGGAGGAGCAACTACGAGAAATATCTGGTGGGTTGGTTTTATGTTGACGACGATGCATAGTTGATTGAAGCATGTTTAGGTATCACTGTGGAAGAGGTCCAGTCTCACAGCTCCCGGCTCCTTGCGAACGTTAACATCAGGATGCTTACACTAGGCAACTTATACAAAGATGTACGCACTTATTGCGTACCCACGTTATATTGACTTATGGCTCTCATTAGCAAACCATTTCTCTGTCAAAGGATGTAGAGCGCATTCTCCAATCACAGCCGCTGTCGTCTATACCCATAGATCTTTCCCTCACTCTCCCAGAAGGTGCGACTTGTGATATCTTTTTCATGCACTATCTGACGTCATGGTAGGGTGTAATTATGCGTGGGCCGCCCCAGTGGCGAACCCAAACGAAGCGAACTCGGCATTGTCATATTATCTTCACCTCGGTCAGTTGACGGATGCGCGGCAACGGGCGGTTGGCGTCCTTCTCGTGAAAATAATGACAGAACCTGCATTCGATGCGCTCCGAACCAAAGAGCAACTGGGTTACATTGTTTCATGCTCACGGTGGAACCTTCCTGGAGACTCGCAATTCGGTCTTCGCATCGTTGTGCAAAGCGAGCGCAGCTCCGCTTACCTAGAGCAACGTGTGGAAGCTTTCCTGGACAGCATGGATCAAAAAATTCGGGAGATGGGATCTGGCGAATTTCGCGACTTCAAGAGTGGCCTGCAACAGAGATGGAGGGAGCCCCCTAAGAATCTGTCAGAGGAGGTTTCACGATACTGGTCACAGATTGACTCTGGATATCTCGACTTTCTGAGGGGTGCGTGTCAGCGTACAGTTTCTACACGCATACAACTCACTTGTTGCTTGATTTATAGATGGCAACGACGCTAACTTGCTCGAGGCGGTGGAAAAACAGGAAGTTCTAGATTTGTTCCGAGAGCGCGTTCATCTTCGGGCGACAAAGCGGGCGAAACTCTCGATCCATCTAAAGTCACAGAAGCCACAGCCTCCTCGTGTCAGCAGTGAGGCGATGAAAGCATTCGAAGCCCTCCTCCAGGCAGCTAATGTCATCGTCGACGTGGCAGCCATAAGAGAAGAACTTCAGGAAGCAAACCCTACCGTGGCGGATTTTGTTAACGCGTGGCAGGAGGTTTTGACAGAAGATAGGGTGAGCGATGCAGATGCTCGGAACTTGATTGAGCAGATTCCTGCTTTGATCAAGGAATATCCCGTGCCGGGCGAAGACGCCGATGGACTGCCTATCGGTGTAACGCGCGTTGGAGAGCTGAAAGGCTTTAAAGCGACCTTGCAACTCTCGGGGCCACCTAAACCTCTTGTCCAGTGGAATGATTTGCCAACGCCCAATCTTTAGCTAAAGGAAACGTGATTAACATTAAATTGTGTATTTGTACTGTTTTGGCGATAGCTTGCCAATGAAACCGTGTCAGCACCCTCACCTGGATGACCGGAAAATGCCACGGAAATGATATTGCGTGGCGTACGCGCCGCCCCCGTTGCCCTTGTGCATAGCTTCGGGCTGGAGATGAGCTACATATATAACACGAGCGAGCATCATTGGGTAGGACGAGTACCTCGCATGTCGTGTTCGTGCTACGTAGTGTCACTGGCACGAAACGGCAGTTCATGATGACATGCTGATAGGGCATATCACCTGATGATCAAGAGATTGTATGGCACCTTCACGGGGGACGCAGCGTGGATACTGTCAAGCTTGGAGTTGAGTACACTGACCTTTTAGGTCCTGCACTTGGAGAGATGAGTGGGTGCCAGTGAGTGCTCGAGCGGGCGCTGATGAAGATCTTCAATTCCTTTTGGGTACCGAGCTAATCCATGATCTTGGGCCTAGAGTCTATCTTGAACCCAGTAAATCATGGCCTGAGCGAACCGATGGCATTTTGCGCAACACTGTTAAGTCCCGAGTCTGATGCAGATGCTAGTGGGTGTATGTATGGTCAATACGATTGTGCTCGTTCCTGCATACGGCGAGGTCAGTCAAGGTCGAAAGACAGCAACGATATTGCTTGGCTAGTAGAGCGATATCTAGAATCCGCAGCCCAAGGCACGTAAGGGGTACTTTCGAGTCGAGCTCAAGGATATTCATCACCGAAGGACGCTCTGTCAAAGATAAGTGGTAATCACATACACCATTCTTTACCACGGAGAAACTACATCCAACGATCTATGCCTTTCGAAAAACATGAGTTGTGGGAAAAAGTCGTTTGAACAGAGGTCGAGTACAAGAAAATGATATCAGGGAATGAGTGCAGTGGATAACAAAGTGATGGAACATGCAACGAATACATTACGATCTGCGTAGCAAATGCGTCCGTCTCACTTCTTCCTTGGGTTAGCCTTGGTGGCAACTGGCTGGGTAGATGGCACGTAGTTTTTAGCGCGACGGAAAAGAAGGACATGGGGTTCTGGGGCTGAAATTCAAAATGAAAATCCCGAACATCAAAGAGGAGAAAAGACAAGTCAGACCATGAACTTCATAGTGTTGCCATCCTAGGCTTTGGGTGATGCCAATACCCCTCCACTCTGCCTCTGTGAGGAGGCGGAGGGTACCTTCTTTCTCGTCGAACAGCTCCTTCGGTATTAACTTCAATAGAGGCTTTGGCAAGATGACGTGGCGGTATTCATAATTGTCGTCCGAGTATCTGTCAGAATAATGTATCCTGTGAATGGTCGTAAATCCTCTGGTCTGGCATCATCAGAGCTGACCTACTTTTCGATGTACTCTTCAAGCTTGGTGTTGGCTGTGCGGTCTGCCATATTTCACGAAAAGTGGGTATACGCGGGTAGGAAAGATGCTGGATCTTTGAGATGGAGCTTCCAGTTGTTGAGCGTCGCCACCTTGGACGCGATACCAATGAGTGACACCGCGTCCGTGACGGGTGTCACGCTGCTCTTCGGACGGGAAGTTCAGGGGTGCCCCGCGTGAATCTGACGCGTTTTGTTCTCAACCATCATGAACCCCAATTCTCGGGCCTTCGGGAATTGGGTAACAAGGCAAAACCATGAATTTCTGCCCCATGGAGATCGATATGACATCCAACAGTCTTCATCTCCCACCACAGAGTCGCCGGACGCCATCCACCACGAGCTCCCCCATTGGGGCGATGCTGGTGAGTATATGCGCTTTAGTTGCGTTGTATCTTAGCAAATTCTGTCCCAGACACGTCTCCAACTCGGCTGGCATATCAGGGAACGAGTTATGCCCACTCCGAGTCTCCGTCGCCTTCGAGGGCCCGGGGACTCTTAGACCGAGACGGACCTGATCGCACTAGGACGCAATTTTCTGACTTCACGAGCCGATCATATAGCCATGTTCCGCAGTATGAACGACGTGGTAAGTACTTGTTCCATTTCTCCGCACCTTCCTTCTTCATTCTACAGAACCCTCTGACTACGATGTACGCTTCAATCGTGCGGAGATGCCGAGGTCGCATCGCCAAACCAACATGGATCAGTACACTTGGAAGCCCCCTCCACCCAGCCCAGAAGAACGCCCCCCTGTGCGCCACGTCACTCTTACCACTGGCAGTGCCACACGAAATGGTTTTGGATGGAAGCTGCGCCCCGTTTCCGAACTACGTACGTTAGCAAAAGCTGTATTTTCATTTTTCGTTAACAGCATACTCCAGCTGACAGGTTCCGTGGGGTGTTCAAGTTCGGAGTATTCAATGCGATACAATCAGCATGTTTTGACCAGGTTTGAATCCAATTACGTCCGATAGGCAGAGTTCACCACTTTCTGTAGGTCCTGCATTCCGACGAAAATATGGTAATTATAACCCTTATCAGCCATCTCTCGCCACTGAAAAGTTCCAGGTCATCAGTGGTCGGTTCTGTGACTCGTGCGTTGACCACGGTTCCTGAAGCACTCCTAGCGCCTACTGGAAGTGGAAAGACCGTTCTTTTCGAGCTGAGCATGATTCGATTGCTGACGCAAACTTCGGATGATGCACGCTCTGCCAAATGTGTTTATGTTGCGCCAACAAAAGTACGACCAGTTCTCCGACTCTAAGTGCGAGCTTATCAAAGTTTTCAGGCTCTATGCGCCGAGAAGTATAATGAATGGACTGCAAAATTTGGAGGACTCGGTATCAAATGTACGTCACTTGCAGGTTCCATGGTCATATTAATGATCAACGCTTGCTTCAGGCTGTGAATTAACAGGTGATACCCTACTGCTGGGAAAGGGTGTTTGGGGAGACGCGAAAAGCTCACACATAATGTATGTAGCAAGCAGGTCTTGCTGATGTATTTACTGACATTGTCTACGCAGCGTGACAACGGTGATGGCATCACACCGATCTTCAAGTTCATCCCAATTGTTGACTTGCGTTGTTTTAGGCTGAAAAGTGGGACAGCCTCACGCGAAATTGGTGCGTTCCCCTGTTATTTGACCCACTTTCACGATGACAATTGGGTTAGGGCTGATCATTCCGGGATACTCTCCCGGGTTAAATTATTTTTGGTGGATGAAGTGCGTCAATGGCTTTGCCTGGGATTCTATCTCATGTCATATCCAGGTCCATATCCTAAATGAATCGCGAGGAAGCACTTTGGAAGTGATAGTTTCCCGTATGAAAGCGCGTGGATCCGGAACACGGTTTCTTCTCATTTCCGCCACTGTTCCAAACGTCGAAGATGTTGCGTTTTGGATTGGGAGCCGTGACGGCAGCAACCAACCAGCTAGGATATTCCAGGTAATTATTTGACCGTTTGCTTTAATCTTCTAACGAACATTTGCAGTTTGGTGAAGAATTCCGGCCTTGCAAGCTTACGAAGTTCGTCTATGGTGTAGAAAAGCCCAAGGGCCAGAATGATTTCGCATATGCCCGTATCCTTGACTTGCGCCTTTTCCCTGTGATACAACAGCATTCGACCAACAAGCCAATCCTTATCTTCTGTCCCACAAGGAAGGGTACGGAAGTTCTATCACCCGACAGAGACAACTTACTAGTTTTATACTATCACGCAGGCACGTTGGATGCGGCCAGGCAATTGGCAAAGGATTATGAACAGGCCATGCAGGCTAAAAATAATCTACCATGGCCACTTCCTATGCGGTTTGCCCTTTTTCAGTATTCATCATTATCTTCTCATCTTTGTTCAGCATCCATCAGAACTTTCATGACAAGGATCTCGCAGGTGCGTCTACGTGGTTAGTAATCGCAATTAGCAATGTTTGACAACAAAATAGCTCTTGCATCGGCGGGGATCGCAGTTCACCATGCTGGCTTAAGCACGGACGATAGAAGAGCGGTAGAAGAGTTGTTTTTGCAAAAAGCTTTGCGCGTCCTAGTCGCCACATCTGTACGATCATCTCCCCATTATACGTGCTATCCTCACTGTCCCATAGACTCTGGCGGTTGGCGTTAACTTGCGTACGTTTCTTTCATATCAGTCGCGTTGATATCTCACTATCATCAAGCTGCCCAAATGGTTGTCATTAAGGGAGTCAAGCTGTACCAAAATGGGGAGATGAAAGAGTACTCGGATCTCGACATCATGCAGATGATGGGTCGAGCAGTAAGTTGTCAATCTCTTGATATGCGTTTATATCACAATTCTCGTCAACCTAGGGGCGACCGCAATTTGGTATGAATCCTTGCCTCTCTGCCTGTATTCGCTAATGTGTATCCTAGATGACGAAGGAGTTGCGATCATTCTATGCGAACCTGAATTAGAGTATAAGTATCGCACACTTGCCCAGGGAAATACCGCTCTGGAGAGCAGCCTCCATCAAAACCTTGCAGAACACCTCAATTCAGAAATCGGGCTAGGAACGATATCAACTGTCGAGAATGCGAAAGACTGGCTTCGGCACTCCTTTTTCTTTCGTCGTATCCAAAAAAATCCTCACCACTATGACATCGGTAAAAACGACAACCAGAGTTGGAAAGAGAAAGTCGATGAAATTGTCATGCAAAGTATATTCAGTTTGCGCGACACAAAGTTGATCGAGTACGCAGAGAAAGATGGAAAGCTCGGTTCAACCGAGTACGGAGATGTTATGAGCAAGGTAAGGCATTCAAGACTTGTGATGACCCGTAGTAATACTCCCCTAGCTTTACATCAGGCAACCAACCGTGCGTTCACCCGGTTAATTTTCGTCTATTCTTGAGTCTTATTTAGGTCCAAGATGGGAGCAATACTTAATCTCTCTCTAGCAGCCACCATGCGCGAAATTGTGAGTGGCTTACAAAGTAGATTCGTTCACGTTCTGATAACGGCTAGCTTGAACTCGTATCTACCTGCGAAGAGTGAGTGCCTTCTCTTTTGCGATCCTTCTAGGTTGATGCTTGCTGTAGGGTTTCGAACCTGAAGCTACGTAGTGGGGAGAAACAGGTCCGTAGCAGAGTTGCTGACGCACACTTGGTGAACTGAAATATATCCAGATGTATGAGAAGATCCGCCGTCACAATGATATTCGATTTCCTCCCAAGAAGGTGGTTACCACAAGCGACAAAATTCTTTTGTTAATACAAGTGAGAGACTCACCTTCGAAGCGAAATTGCGATTTCTCAGGAAACTGCAGGCGATCCTTGCAGGCCTC
>JBBPOD010000372.1:0-20251 GCA_038091255.1 Tylopilus intermedius | reverse complement strand
CTAGGAGCATCGCCTGCCCCAGGCGATATCATAGGAGCCATCACTGCCTGAGGACGCGGGGGAGGGGCATGTCGCTGCTGGATGGCTGAGAACACTGAAGCTAGAGGTGCTTGCATCGACCTCATCCGGCGCGCAGCATCAGGCACGCGTTCCGGGATATGCTCCCCCGAACCATCAAAGCGATGGGGCTCAACGGCAATCCCGTATAGCTGGGGTGCATCCGGGGTCCGAAAAACGCTTGTTTGTCCGAGACTAATAGTGATCCCCTTGGGCTCTGGGAGTTGGATTAACTGCGACACCTGGTTCGCCGTTGTTAGCGCCAAGCTGATGTTTTCCCAATTTTCGCCTGTCCACTGATTGATCGTGCATCGGAAGTCGAACTTCACCGTCGGTGACGGTACGTTTCCTGTCATTGCGACGTGGACATCGTAGGCAGGTTTCCAGTAAACTTGCTTGACAACTGGGTAAAAGTCTCAGAAAGGATGATTTGGAAGGCCGTAGTTCTCAGTACCATAGGTTACGGTGAGTTCCGCAGCTTCCACGGGGTCTTGGCTGCTGCAGCAGAGAACGGCGACGACCTCGACCGGTAAGTCGTTACTGAGCTTCGTGAGGCGTTGCGTCTCCTCTGAGATTTTGCTGGCAATGTCAGCTAGCTTGCCGTCTAACTCTGCAATCGCAGCAGTCCGTGTGGCCCCAATCTCGACAAATTCGTCGAAGAAAGTGACCATCTGAGCTGCCTCTGGCTGTCCGTGGGACTTGCATTGCGCGAGCGAGTCCATATAGGTTGTGAGGAAGGTAAAACTTTGCTGCCTGAGGTTTTTTTCATCTTCTAGTCGCTTACGTTCCGCTTCGAGCTCACGCAACGTTTGGCTGGAAACCGCAGAGTTGGAGGGCTGGGCAGCGGAAGTGCGGTAATGATCGATGATCGTCACGTTCCCCGACGTGGATGTTATCGAGACGTCGACAGATTGGATACTGGCAGGGAGATGGACGATCTCCACGACTTGGGGCTCATCCTAGAATGCTCGGCGTTTGGAAGGGCAAAAAAATCGTAGGTGATATATCGTACCCGAGAGCGAAGGAAAGACAACGGGAACTTGCGAGTGACCTCAGCGCTATCTGAACCCTGAAATAACTTGACAGCCTTGACGGGGAATTGATCTGCTTCCACAACTGTCGCGTTCTCCGAAAGAGAACCACCAATGCGTACAACCATGTCAACCGCAATTGCTAGGAGTAAAGATGGTAAGGACAAGCTGTGTCACGGTATTCAAGGGTCGCGTCCACCCTAAAGCCTATGTAAGCCCTGTCGGCACAGTGTCACGCACACGGCACGGCTGATTAGTCACGCAGTGTTCCTGGTACTTACGTGCGACTCGGAACTCGGTACGAGTCACCGTACAGAGCGTGGTCCAGTTCTTTCGTCCGTCCTCTTCAGTGTTTGTCACCGCTTGGCCATGACGGGTTTCCACTACTCATGGGATTCAGATTTACCAAGGCAGTGCAATTAAACTCCCATCATTACCTGCTTCCTAGCAAGGTCTTCATCATGATGCTACTCGACTTCGTGTGTCAAAAAATCACCGATGTAAAGGATGGCTGGCTGACGGATAAGTAACTGTGGATTTTCATCAGAACGCTTTACACAACACTGCAACCTGCAGCGAGACGACGATCGATTCGAGTGCGAGGGCAACAACGGGATGCCAGTGTGAAAGTCGGCTACATGCCAGCGTGCATGAATGACAGCACAACCAAAATACACAATGAAGTGACAATTGGTATGTTTGCTACTACTGATTGAGTGCAAGTCTCGCATGTGTGTGGTCTTGCCCCGTTCCGAGCTCGAGACATGTAGCGGAAGACGAGACCGAGCATCGCTACCGAATTCCAATAGATAAATTGAAAGTTCTATGCTTACCTTTGCACGACAGGGGACATGCTAGTCTATACAGTGCTTCTTGGCTGGACGTGCGTATACTGGTTGACGCGAGAAATGTTTGCCAGAGCGAAGGTAGAGCCATTGACAGGCCGAGCTATTTGTCGTAGCCAATTGATGACATTTGCCTATAGGTGAAACTATCCACTACTCGAACACGACATGTGCGATGTGTACTGGAGGTTTTGACGGCGCTGATCAGAAATATAAGTACACAGCGAAATGAGAACCTGGAGATAGAGAGTAAACTCTGGCACAAACGGCAGTCACTAGCGAATGTAAAGTACACGTGTGTTTTCCATGAGCTGATCAGGGGAAATGTTCTCCGGGATCTTCACTTTAATAACTTCGTCGGTGGCAATACGCTCGTAATCACGGGAGGTCCAGGCCAGCAAGAGTGCGCCGAATGGCTGTTTCAGGGAGGAGAGGAGCTTTAGCGCACTCTCCTGCCTCGCAGATTCCGACAGGGGTATCCCTGGATTCATCAGACGCCTGAACCACGGGTTAACGAGGTACATATTGTGTGTATTGGTCAGGTCTTCCTTTGTCTTGATCTCGACTCTCCCGAGCATTTCCACGGTGGCGGTATAGGTGTGGGGTTTTGAGCCTGGGGTTACGGATGGTACCTGAAAAAGAATGCATGACAACTTGAGGCGGCCATGGTTGACTTCGGGGGGTTGAGCATCCAGAAGATGGTCATGAAGCCTCATGGCGGAGCTGAGTGCCACCGGGGTCATAGACTCCCGCATAGCGGAGACTGATGTCGCAAGTGTCGCATCTACGACAGATTCGTGCAGGTAGAGAGCATCCGAATGCTGGTATACGGTGATTTCAGCGGGGAGACAAGTGTTGTATTCGGATGACGATCCCGTCCAAGCCAATATGCTAACATCGGCGGATTGGGTGAGCAACGCTCCCAACAGACGACCCAGCGCGCGAGGCACTTCGTCATCACCGTAGACTGCTTCGATAGTGACCTTGAATATACCCAGCAAGGAGTAAGCAACGTCCTCCTTTCTTGTAGCTTGGCGTGCCGAAGCCAGGCGGAGCTTCTCGCGAACGTCAGCAGACCCTGGCTTGAGAGTGGCAAGACGGGCTTTATCGAGCTTAGTGACCAGTTCCATTCCTCGTTGGATCGCGAGGGTTTCCTTGTGGTTTGTAGGGCTGTCCGAGTGGGGACTGATGGGGAGATACGGCTTCCAGTCTTCCGTGTAGAAATGGACAATTCTGGACGCGAAGTACTCTTGCAGGGTCCATGCACGCTTGTTCCACCTGCAATCCACAAATTCCTGCAAAAGCTCATCCAAACTCTCGCCCGCAATTTTCACAAGTTCGGCGAAATCGACGGCCAGCTGATGGTGTACCCCCTTGAGGTGTACTATTGTGAGCGAGGATTCAGAATACCACCGGTACATCGATCGCAGCGCCACATCCAACACCTCTCTTTCGTCCTTGTTAATGCAACAGGTATCGCTCCAAGCCCACAAATACTCGAGCTCGTGAGTGATTTTGCAGTATGTTTGCAACTTCTGGATGGGAATGGCATGCTTTTCCTGGTCGAGGCTCTCCACTGTTCTGTCTTTAACGACACGATACTCGGGTTCGCCCTCGGACTCCCATGTGTGGGAAAACGTAGAGTATCGGAAGTATCGCGAGATCTTTTCTTTCCAGTCGCCATCGGGGGTGAATTCAGAGGTCGGTGATAAAACAAGATCCTTGTACCGAGGATGCGCTCTAAACGCCTCCATTTGCTTTTTCCTGTCGCAGAGACGCCCACTTTCCGTATTGATCAGTACATGCGGTCGTGGTTGAGCGAGGGTTTCTTCGACGACTCCGTTAATGATCTTTTTTGTTTCACCAGGATTTACACCTTTCTCCCGAAGTTCTACGAAGATAAATTTAGATTATCAACATTTCGATGAAGAAATAGTTACCGGTTGACTTGGCGTCCTTAGAAAACGCGAGTTCCCTAAGCATATCATCCAGTGCCTCGGCAGCTTCGCGGTAGTATCGACGTGCGTACAACACTGTGTGCTTCATCTCATAGCCCCACGGAGACGTGGGATTCAACTTGATTGCCTGGAAAAATGTGCGTTGAACGATGTGAAAAAAAAACGAAGAACCCGCAAATGCCACGTACCTCTTCTGCATCTTGTAAGGCTAGTCTCCAATTTTCTGGGATATTCGAGTGGGCTCTGCTCCGCTTGAGCAGCAGCTCGTGTTTGGCATCGAGATCTCCGATAAGAGGTTCCACAGCGGTGAAATGCCTGATGGCCTCGCTCCAGTTGCCAGCCGCCAAAGCTTGATTACCAAGGTTCTCGAGCTTTGTAAGACATTCCTTTCGGAATTCTACAAGAGTACCTGGTCATTACGACGTATGTCAGGACCTTAGTTACGCACTTGAGGACCAGTCTGCAAGTTCCACGTGCATTGCAATTTCTCTTTGATATGTATCCTTCATTTTAACAAAGAGATGTGCGGATTCTGGGTCACCTGCATCCAATAGGAATTCACATTTCTTTTGTTGAATCTGGATTGCAAGACCACTGAATTTCCATCCAAAGACCTTGTAGAGCAAGTTAGTTACCATCGAGTTAGATTTCAAGAGGACACTTTACAAATGAGATAGTCCACATTTCTCGGGTCTCATCATGGGGAAAGATAGCAGGCATTCGTGCTTTATTGAAGGATTCCATTGCGGATTCAAAGGACTTCTCAGACAGGTGCATATTTGCCTGAAAAAATGTGTCAAAATAACATTTGCCATGAGATTCAGCATATACCTGCACGAGCAACAATAGCTTCTTGTCCCCACTTAACCTGTTTATGTGGGATACCTGTGCCTCATAGTCCCCAGCCAAACAAGAAAGGATGCTCTGTGAACATGAAGAAGCTGATTCATCATTCGGAGTATCAAGCACAAACCTGGATGACCTCAAGGAGGAATGTGTGCTGATCCGAATGACCGGACTGCAATACCTTGGGAACCTCTTGCCTGGCTAGCGCATGCTCCTTCTGCTTAATAAAGGCTATAACCTTCGCAATTTCACCTATGGGTGATGGCCGGATACTGAGAGACTAATCGGAAGCTCGAATGAACAATAACATCTAAGGGTCAATGGGACGCTACCTTGTTGGCATCCTCCAGGGCGGCATTCCCATTCCCCAAACGTCCTCGTATAAGAGCTCGGTTGGCAAATATGTCATGGTTAGGCACGAAACCAGGTTTCTCGATTTCATCCGAAAGCACCTTCTCTACGTGGTCTAAGAAGCCATGGAGCCATCCCTTAACTGCGGGATTGCTAATGCTCATGAGCGGCAAAGAGAAGGTGGTCTGTAGATGACGACAATGTGACGAGACCAATGGCAGGATCGTCATTGTCCACTTACGGGAGGTGATTTCCGCGTTGGATCCTCTTTATGATGCGTACAGGACTTGGGGGCCTCGGTTTTCTGGCGCTCGGTCAGGGAACGAGATAAGTATACATAAGTAATGTAGTACCCACATCGGTGAAGTAGGCATTACTGGTATCTGTGAGAAGCCTTCGAAGGTTCCAAATGGTGAACTTTGTGTCCGCTCCGGTCACAAGGAGGTCGCTTCCACGAGAGAAGGCGATGCATGTTACATCTCCGTCGTGCTTAAGAGAGCCACCGATTTCCTGGCGAGTTGCCGTGTCTCGAAGTACGACGGTGTCGTTTATGGAATATGCGATGAGTTTGCTGTTGGGCGACAGAGCGACGGATGAGGGATGGGTAACGCCACGAAGCGCCCACTGATAGATCAGCGATCCGTCGTCAGAGTTCAGACACTTGATCTGACCCTGCGACACAGCGAAAATTTGAGGGCGGTGGGCAAACCAGGCGAACGTGACATTCGGAATGGAAGTTGTCGCAGTAACGGAAATCGGGATGGTGAGGATCTTCTTCCCCGAGCTGATGGCGAAAATGCGGACGGAGCCAAAAAGAGTAGCTGTGGCCAGACGCTCGCCACAGGGACAAAATTTGACTGCGATAACATTATACTCGTGTCTCAATGGTCCAAGGCCAGAGCGTCTTTCGCCCGTGGACATGTCCCACACGTCAGCCGTGCGGGCGTCTGACCCAGTTACGGCCCACTTGGAGTCCGACGAGATATCGATGGTTCGCACTCCACCCATAGAGTGGCGTTTTACTAGGACTGGGGACGCCGTGTCTTGCGACTTGCTCCAGATCGCGAGCCCATCCGTAGTACCAGTAACGATCCTGGAGCCATCTTTGGATGTGGCGACGGCGAGAACACCAGTACTCGACTCGCCAATTGGCTCTCCCATGAGGCTCTCAGGATAGCGTAACTGAACCGAACTCTCCTCGCCACTGATAATGCATCCGTCAGGTAGGAAAGCTAGAGCTCGTATTTTAGAATCGATAGGTATCACTTTTGTCGTGTCTGGAGCAAGATCAATGCTGAACCCACACTATCCAGAACTAATGACGCGCACCATTCCCTGTGAGCAAACTCAACAAATCCATCTTGACCGGCTGCCCGTATCCAGGGGATAGACTGAGCGGTACAATGAGTCGGCGGAAGATCGAAGAGTGGGTTAAGGGCAAACGTTTACCTCTCACGATCCAGATTATCTATAGTTGTAACACTTTCGGCATAATATCGTGATCCACGTGGACTTCATTGGTTGCGACAACAGAATCAGATAACATTTGTTACCGAAACGGGTCTCCTAGGAAATAATGTTACAATAAGCTCGTATGCTCAAGGAATAAATTCATCGTTTACCATAGCAACTATATCCCCAGTATCACTGGCAGCACTCCTGTGCTCCGAGTCAGCCACTTTCTAGACAACAGTAGTGGAGGTCAGGACCACGCAGGTTGCAACTGTGAGAGCTCGTGGGAGGCGAAGGTCGATAGTACATCTACGGACATCGTTTGACTAGTCCTCTTGCACAATTAAGGCGGGCTCATGCGTTGCTAAACTCAGAACATCCATGAGATCTCAGTTAAGACGTTCTGGTAAGTGTGGCTCCTTGGATGGAGTCGAATAGTTGGGTGACGAGGAATGAGTAAGGGATTGATTGATTCGTTGAGCTCGGGGACAGGCAAGAATACACTGCAATTGGTCAGTCAGTCTGTGAACCAGTGACACAATCCATCAAGTACGCTACACATAGGCGCAAGGATCAACATAGAAGTTGACGTCACCACGAAGGGAGGGCAATGAGAACAGCGTTCCAGAGGAAACAAAGAAGGCATACGACGGGTCCTTCACCGCACTGCTTGGGCTTGGGTTAGGGAGTGCGCCATGGACAGGTCAATGATGCATTGAGTTATACATGATTCAATGGCGTTCGTGGTTCCCGTGGAGACAGTTTTCTTGAGCTAAGGGAAAGAAGGAAACTGTCGTGGTAACTTCGCCTCTAAGCTAGACTCGACGAATTGCGTGTAAGCAGTGGATATAGATTCGGGAGATTGTGGTATCGTGCCATCTAACTGCCATCGGTTCCACCGCATAGATATTTTGACCCAAGCTGAATGGGCACTTTGGCGCCTGAGCGGGCGAAACCAAATGCATTCAAACCTAAGTGAATAGAGGTGAGTGCGAAGTTTCTACGAACATGCCGGATACAAGCCCTACCCGGAAGCCATGAATGACAACCAGTAATAACGAGACGAGTGAGCACTCGCTCGCAAGCCCGAGGAAATCCTTGGCGTCTTGGCTGCCAAGGACATCCAAATGCGTTCCCGAGTCAATTTGCAAGTACTGTTGTGGGAATGCTTCAAGTTGTGAGTGCAACCAGTTGGACCTTGGTAGTACCCCATGAGTTGCGCTTGGAGACACAGGGCTACGACATTTCGCACAAAAGTAAATCGGTCTCTGAAAAGAGCCTCGGTGGGGAGGAAGCACAGTGATCGTCCAACGCTGATGCTTACACGAAGGAAACAGTTGCTTTAAAAGTTGCTAACGAAGCTTACTAGTCGGTGAGTCTAAAAAACAAAACAAGAAAACTTCACCAGCTTTGTTTCGAGTTGTTTGTAAATTTGCGGCATCGCTTGGACGTCGCATCATTGCTTGGGTCCGGCAGAGTCATAGGTATGATGCAAGTGGTGGACGAGACAAAAAAAGAATGACCACCGCAGGGGTCGAACCTGCAATCTCCTGATTCGTAGTCAGACGCGATGCCATTTCGCCAGGCGGCCGATATCATCAAGCTCAAATTGATAAGATCTATTCTGGTATTCATATTTGTCGCGCGCACGGATGCCGGGCCCCAACTCGTAGACATTATCATCTCCTCAAGTAGCATCGGCCCGGATACTCAAGTACTCTGTTGGACCTCTTTGACGGGCTGGAATCATAACATGATGCGATATGTTCAAGACTTTAAGTTGGCTGGAATGGGTTTGTGAAATGGGCCCGGGCTAACAAACTAACTCGCAGCGTCACATGCACGTCAGGACCAAGTTCGCCACGAGTCTACCACGTCGTCAGGAAAACTACAGTTAATGGTACCACGGAGACTTATACTTAGGCGCTCGACGGGCGGGACAAGTTTCAAAGGACTGAAGACAGCGTTGCGTCATACCACGTGATGAGTAACAATCTGTCTTATATATACCTTGTCCCGATCGTGTTTGCGGCCATCCTCTCTCATTTGCTTCTTTCCCACATCTACCTGTGATCACTCTTCGAGTACTCTGTCATTCCTGGAAATGAGCGCTCGCCAGGCTTTTGTACCGCGTCCACCTTCCCGAGTATCTTCCGAACTTCACCCACTGCCGACGGACGCGCGCGCGAGTGACGGGGACAAGGACATGTTTGCCAACGGGAATGGAAAAGCGCGATCGATGAGCGCGCTTTTCG
Source organism: Tylopilus intermedius (assembly GCA_038091255.1). Taxonomy (NCBI): domain Eukaryota; kingdom Fungi; phylum Basidiomycota; class Agaricomycetes; order Boletales; family Boletaceae; genus Tylopilus; species Tylopilus intermedius. The sequence continues at coordinate 11,456 of JBBPOD010000372.1, read as the reverse complement.
GTCAAAAGCGAGGGACCGGAGCCGAGGTATCATCGCAAGGAGCAAGGCCGACTCAAGGAACAAGTCTGGGAAGGGCGAATACAAGTACGAACAGGCAGACCTTTGAGGGGATTCTTAGACCGCCACCGATGTCCACTTTGTTGCGTCCGACGACACAATTTAGCTCTGGACTGAAACAACTTGTGATCGGGCAAACTCCTGCGAAGACCGCGGGACCAGGAGCCTTCGAGTTTCAGAGACCGATGACTCCGATATCTGTGCCGAGGAACCACAAGAAGGGGTTAGAAAACTTGGTAAAGACCCCCGATGTGTTTAAAGGACGTGAGGGAGAGCCACATGTGCGCCTTGGTGCTGGGTCTGGGATCGGTGGATATATGCGCTTGTATGATGAGTCTGGGGATGATGGAAGCACTGGTAGGTTGCAGTCGAGTTTGGAGCCTAACGTCGTTGCACCAGTGCCAGGATATGCGCCTGCTAGACTTGGCGAAAACCAGGAGGATGGGGAGAGCGGGGCTGATGGCCGGTTTGTGCATTCGTCAAGGCGCCTAGGTGCCATGGCCGATACCGAGGTAGGAACGGACAGGATCATCGTTGATACGCAGAGAAGCCTGGTGGGCACCAAACGTGGCACGGGTCGTGAGGATATAGAAGAAAGCGGGAGCCATGCTGACGGAGGCCATCAGACCCAGAGGTCCGCAAAAAGAATGAGGCAAATGCAGCACGATGAAGATGTGAGTGACTTTTTCTGCGTTTTATTTCTGGTTCGTATGAGTCGATAATTCCAGGAATACTTTCCGATTTCGAGTCCTCACGTTCCGTCGACACCTCGACTACCGGCTCCATCTGTTGATATGGTGGACCCTTCGCTGATAGTGGGCTCACTACTCGAGGACGTGGGGGAGTTTTTTAGTCCCGGGGAGGCTGAGACCAATTGGAAGCGATGGAAAGAGTGCGCTACCGAGGAATGGCTGAAAGGCACAGATGGTAAGCCCGACCAAGCTCTGATGCGATGAAACCCATGCGTTGGGCAGAACTTGCTATTGATTATGCGGACCTATTAAACATGGTACGCGGCCCTAACCCGACGTTTGTTTTCTTTGTATATGCTGCTCTTCCTGTTGACACAGGTGAAGGACCACATGACGTAAGTTTTGCACCAATCCTTGCAATGTATCGGTGTTAATCAAAGCGCGATGAAGGACAAAGGTCATGGCGTATGCGAGCATGATATCTTCGGTCGAAGAAAAACGAGCAACTGTGAAATGCGATATCGAGACGATTCATCGCAAAGGAAACATCGTCCGAGAAAATATCTCGAAGCTGGGAATGAAGTGATCAAAGGATCACGATTACAAGTATGAGTTTCACTCTGTTCCCCTCGACGAAAACCATGCACGATCAAAGCCACAAGACGAGTCACGACGCAGCTGTATTTTCCTGCTGTGCATGTAACATATTACGTTGTTTCCTTGGTACCACAAGAGAGTGGAAGACAATTCTTGATGACAGTGTGAGGAGAGATGTCACCTGTGTGTCTACTTATTGTTTGCCATAAAATCAAAGCACGTGACAAATGAACCGCGTCCGCTCTTTTGTTCCCACACCGTATCTCTCTTGGAGACCATCTCCCTCCTTTATTTCTTCCCCGTTCCTCTCTCTCATCACGCTCACGAACTTTCTAACGAAGTTTTTTCAATCATACTGACTTGTCGGGTGTGTAACGTCTTTCTTTTGAACCGACAAACCGAAGCTAATAATCTACCTCCAGACATCCTTCCTGGCATTCGCATACGTCCAGCGCAACCCCTCACATTTTTCGCTTTGCTTAAATCTGTGCTCTTATTTCTCTTTGTGTGCAGCACGTCAACTTGCCATCCGGGATGGCAGGCACCCAGCAACTACCTCCTTGGTTGACGCTCTCAGCAGTGGTCGTCACCAACTCGAATGGCCAACCTGTTGCGACCAGCACTACGACATTGGAGTTACCTTTGACGTACTACGGGCCCAGCGTGAGTGCACCATTCTAATGTTGTTTTTCCCTGGTACTCCTTCTCCCGTACCTTTGCATTCCTGGGCAAGGGTCGTATTGGAAGCGATCCGCTGCACCGCCGTGTATAGCTCCAGCGAGTAGTATTTCACGAGAAGCATCTCTTGCGAAGTGCGGAACTTGGAAAATGTAATGACGCCGTTACGGTGATGGCTGATATGGATATCTTCTTTCTAGATACCCCTTGGAACAAACGGGGTGTGGACCTGGGGTGGTCTCACTTCTCCATCCTCGTTATCCACAGCGACACCCACCTCCACTCCCTTCACAACTCGATTTACTTCCACATCTTCTCCCACTCTGACCACTCCCACCCCATCCGCGTCACCTTATCCTTATTCTTCTTCTACTCTCCCGAAAGGCGTGATAATAGGCATCATACTCGGTGCTATCGCGGGCTTTATCATCTTGCTCCTGCTTCTCATATGTTTCGTTCGCCATCGCGCACAAAGACAGGGTAACCGACACCAGACTCCAATCTGGACTCACTGGGAAGTCGTTGGCCCTTCGGCTGCTCCCCCCGATGAGGAAAGGCCTGCCGGTGTTGGTTCTCCCCGAGACAGTGGCGAAGAAGCGGACTCATTCCTGCGACGGAGTCGTAGTGCTTTGAATGGATCTGGAAATGCTGTCCCCCATGTCGCCTCTCTTCCCCCAGGTGCTGCACCTCCGCATATCATTGGTAGTACCGGCTCGGGCGATTCTGGACATACGAGTTCGTCTGCTGTCACTGATTACGGCGTTTTACTCCCCGGAGGTGGACCCATCGGTCAAGCATACCGTGACGATGCACATTTCCCAGCACGACCTAGTAGCGAGATGACTGGATTCATTATGTCTCCTGGCGAACTACTGAAGATCGACGACGACGAACTTTCAGCTCCGCCGCGAATGTACGGTGTGCAACGCCCCAGCGATCCATCACTTCCTGAAGCATTTTCACCCCTCCTACCCCCGCCACCTCTTGATGTCGACCGTTTATCTGCGCGCAATCCTTCTCTGAACGAAAAAGAAAAGTCTGTCCGTAGCGTATCCTATCCTGCCAGCGACACCGAAGACCCTAAGGTGTATACTGCACGTAGGGTCAAAGTTAAGGAGCTCGGTCCACGGTCCCCGACAGAGGAGGCCTCTTCGAACGCATATTCTGACGATGCTCCTGCTCCTGGACCTAGCAGTTGGAGAGATAGTCTCGGGTTGGGCTCGCTCTCGAGGCTAAGAAAGAGTTGGTTCGGTGGCTCGTCATCGCGAAATACTTCTTCCAAGTCCTCTGGTGGACGCGTACGTGGCGATGACGCGGATGTTAATCAATTGCTTTTGGGCGCACCGCGTGCTCGATCCCGAGTTGGTCTTGGTCTTAATGTCGAAGGCGAACGTCCGATGTCGTCCATCAGTACCAAGAGCGCCGTGTCCGGAAACACAATCTACCACGATGCCATGTCTCGCCTTGGTACTCCTGTTTCTGTTCCTTCGCGCGCATTGACACCCGCCGGCGCGCGGGGTCCAACTTCCGCCAACCAGACTATCCCTCCTGTGCCAACGGGGGCGCCACCTGCGTACGCTGTCAGTGATCCTTATGACTCTTTTGGAAGTCGGAGAAGCTTCCCTTTTACCCAGGGAATGGATGTCCTTGATCTCCCGGTACCACAACCTGCTTCGCCATTTGGTGCCTCGGGTGGCAGCTCTGCTGTAACAAGGGACGTGGTCACGCCTCCAGGACTCGAAGCCCCACACGTGCAGGCGTGGCGTGACTCGATGTCAGCTACCACGGGATCCTCGAATAACGCAAGTGTAACGATTGACGTGCTCGATGCTGAACCCCCGACGGCGGGGGAAAGGTGGAGGTCAATGACCGGTTTGCTGAGCACTACGAGTATAGGTGAAGCTAGACCTGAAACACGCGAACAACGGGCGACATTTGGTACGGTGAGTTTACTGTTTCGAGGGACACCCAAGTGATAACTTAGCTACGTGTTTGACAGCCTCAGGTAATCCACCAACCTCATCCGATGCTCTCTGATCAGGGCTCCCTGCATTCGGGACATTCATACCTCAGTCCGTATACGCACTCTTCCGGTTCTGCACCTATCTCTTCCAAGCAATCTTCGCATGTCCACTTTGGTTCCAACTCCTCCCGCCCGTCCGCCCATTCTCGTGTACATACTGCGAGCTCAGGATCTCAACGCTCAGGTTCCCTTTCGTCATTTGGTCGTCGGCAAGGTGGCCCGGTCTCTCCTTCTGTCTCAGCCTTTGGAGGCACTGTCGAATCACGCCAACTCTCTGTCGTGGAAGAACTCCCGCCGGTCTCCGAAGGACCGAGCCGTATATCGATGTTAGGTCCCATGCCGTCTTTTGCACATTCAACGATAGCACCCACGATCCGGAGCGTCGGTGCAACGACCACCTCGGACGACACAGACGTGACACGCACAACGATGCTGACGACCGGCACAGAGACAACGTCGGTGAATATGGACGGTCGGGATGATGGCGATTTGTCCAAGTTCCAGCTGGGAACGTTTGATTTCGAAAGAGTGAGGATTTGAGCGGGGAGTCCTTTGACTTGTTTTTGTTTTTGTTTTTGTTTCATGCATTTGAGCGTTTTCGCGCGTGCATTCTTGTTGGCGCTACCCTTTGCACCCTGCTCCCCGCGTTCATGTTTGCGATACTACCCACATACTCATCACTTACTGCTACGAATAACGCGAAACCCTCCTCACGATGACGATTACTTGAGACCTTTTATGCTCCGATCACTCATGCTCATGTTCATCTATCAGACTGCCTTGCGTCGTAGACAGGACCAATCCAGTCATCATGATATTGCCATCATATCAAGGCCATGGGCCATGCCATCCTGTGATTGTCGATGCTCAAACTGGATAGACGCCGAGTCGAGCATGAGTTTTCGGCCGCCAGACCAGACCAGGTGCCAGTAAGTATGTACACAGTTCCAGAGGCGAATGATAATTGTACGGTGTGACTCAGTCACGATCCACCTCTCTGGCAAACCCCTAATCCGGGATCTCCAACTGCATCAAACGCTTTCGTAGGGGGAGTTCTTTTCTACCCAGTCCTGTGAAGGTGAGCATTCTTTAGTACATCATTGCTGGCCGGTTCGACAATTCCCATTCACGACTGTAAGTAAAACAGCATTAAGGATTTTACTTTTGGTCGAAGAGCACTGAAAGTTGATGATCAACAGTTGTAAGTACTTTTTATCTTACTTCAAGTTGTACATCCAATGTCCAATCAGCTTCGCTGACACATTGACACATATGTACTTCCAAGGCTATGCAGTTCTTAGTACATAGGCGGCATTTAGCTGATTGTAAGTGATCATGTCCTTTCACCGATACCCAAACACGAGGAACGAGCATCCATTGAATTATTGCAGTTATGGTGATCCTACGCGTATGGGCAATGTGCAATCGATCGAAGGTCATCCTTTTCACCTCCTATACTGCTGAGATCGTACTCTCAAATATCAGATACACCGTAAGCAGACTCGAGTGACGTTGGGCCGAATAAACCATGCCGCTCAACGGATATCATTGTCACTATCATCCAGGTTCTGAACTTCTCATCCTGCCAAATGGGACTCGTCCCTCTCGGGTGGAACAAGGCATCTACTCATTCATTCACGCTGCATTGATGTGTGCGCTAGCGATCAGCTTCGTCCTGAGCCTCCGTGCTTTATACATCCGCAATGCTTGGGCGGACCGAGGAACGGCATCGATTCTGCATCAGGCTTGTCCACATTATCTTGCCACGATATGAACGAGTCAGATATGGCGATCGCAGACCGCGGGCAGGACGAAGGGACGGAGAATGGCGAGGAAATAGCGATGGGAAAGAGATCACCATAACCAAAAGAGTTACACTCGTGGTGGTTTGTATCTTGGTTACACTAGTCGCCCAGCGAGACACTCCGACATGTGAACGGGAGAAGCGAACTACGACTATGCACGGAATATATTATTAAGCCATACCAGCCCTGGGGGAGTCATCAGTGTATGCACGGCTCAAGGCGGGTATCAAACGAAATTTCTCTTCCGAGTGAAAGTTTGTACATTGCAATGTACAAACGACTATGTTGATGGCATTTGCGTATGAAAGTCTGGATGGATATTAATATGCAACCTGTGGCAGGAATTGGTGGACATTGCTTCTCTCCGAGATACAATAGCTGCGGTGACGAAAAAATAGTGCCAGTCGCACCTCACAACTCGATCGTTTCCTTGGCTTTGAATTTCCTATTCGATCTGTCCGCAGAACGGAAGCAAAACTGATTTCCGTACAAATCGAACTCGATGTAGGGCTTATCCACTACAGTCCATAGTGGTTGCGAATCCTGTTCTTCCCGAAGAGATGGCTGTGCGGAATCTCGTCCGGCAGCTGACAGAGAAAGGGTCGAGGAGAGTGGTATGGCAAGTGCAAATATAGAGTTTTGTTTCGGCACGACTTTCAGGACCATGAGTGTGAGATGGAATAGCGACAATCGAGGGTTGAACGCACGTTTCAATTGACTTCCTCGAGTGATGACTTTGAATGTGTTCTCTGTCTCGTGAACGACTATCCCCGAGAGGCCAACGAGACAAGGATTCCGGCTTTGACGTACTGAGGTTAAGGAGGGTGGGTGGTCGGTGACGAATGAGGCATGCCAAGTACGCTTATCGCTCACCAGTGAGAAGCGCCCCGTGAAGATCGGCCTTTACAAGCTTTGCGTGCATTGAAGATCCACTCGGCATCTTGTCTTCATGTGAGGATGAAGACGCATCAGGAACACTCAGCCCTAACAACTCTGACATGTACCCCATCCAAAGGTGATGCAGTGGTACGAACAGCTCAAACCTGCCCCAAGAGGGACGCGTGCCACTCAGCCAGGGTAGATAGGGCTAGCAATAATACAATACCTTGTCGCATGTTTCTCCAATTTCCAGAGTCCTTTGGCATTTACCGTGTTTCTCCCTAGCGGTCTGAGCTTCTTCCTGTCCTTTTCGGCTTGTTTTCGAGCTTGCTTTACGAGTATTTCTTTCTTGGCTCTGCTTTCCCGTGCAGGGTTTTCAAGCAAAACGTGACGCCCCCTGACACGGCTTTCATAGATTCCAGCGGGATCGGAGGATTGTGTCAGTGCTTGTTGGACGTATGTCGGCGTAAAAGGTGCGTCCGTGGTTAACTTGAGCCGCCGATTCTACGCGGTGTTCAGCGGTGTCATACTGGAGACTGATATCTGCAGAGACCTTTCCATCCGTTATTTGCTTGTAAGGCTCTACAACGTCCTTTTGGTTCGTGGTCATCGAAAAAGCACAGTTGTGTTCGTGTCTTCGCGGTGTGTCAGGTGTCAAGTCACATGCCAGTGCTTGAACGGTTGTTTACCAAAGGCTTTAAGAACAAACAAAGTAACAAGCATAGTTCCATAAGAAGAGTCATCTATATATAATCAAGACTCGTGTACGAGTTATATGGTAGTTGGGTAAAGCGATATCCCGACGTGCGATTCTGAGCCCGTTCCTGGATCACAACATTGAATTTAGCACGTCTCTATGCTGAACTGCACCACAGTGTATATGCTTACCATAAATAAACGCACCCAAACCCCACGCGATCCAGACATGAGCATCATTACTCTCATGGTTACCGATCCGTGAAGAGGTCAGGCAGGTCCTTCATGTCCAAGAGGATCACGCCAGCCTCTTCGAGCTCAGCTTCGATTTCAGCCTCGACCACATGAGCTTTGGTAATGCTACCGCCATTCCAAATCTCATTGCGATCGAGGGTAGCATGAGCGCCCCTGATCAAGATCACCTCGTTTCCTCTATCAAGCGCGGCGCTACAGGTCGCACGAACGCAATAATCGCTCTGCATGCCGACAACGATGATCTCGGCATTTGTCGGGACTAAGTCCCCTAGCTGAGTGCCAGCGAACGCGTTGTTTTTCCTCTTGTCGACGATTGGTTCGTGAGGGAGCGGAGGGAAGAAGAGCTGCCAACCCGGTGTATGTGGGGCGTCGGGATCGCTGGGTTCGCCATTATTGCGAACGTGTATGATCCGCGGCGGGTGGTTTTCAGCGCGCGCTCTAGAGAGAACTCTCTCAATGTTTTGACGAACAGAGCGCGCTGCTGGCACTCCGCTCTCTCCGGGGTCTCTCAGAAGATTTACTTGGACATCGATGAGGAGGAGGACCCGGCAAGCGAGATATTGAGGGAGTTGACTGGGAGACATGGAGAGAACGAGATAATAAGTAAGAAGAACTGGAAACGGCTGGAAAACCAAAGATCTCACAGAAACCCCTCCCAATATAAGCCACCCCCGCGAGAGGAAGAGGAACGTCGGAAACATGGCTGGGAGCTAATCCATATTAGGATTTATTTGGACACGGACCTTGCATCAATCAATGACGTCACGCGAATATTAACCAGGTGCAGGAGTGGGGCAGGTGGGAACCAAAGTTGTCTCCAACCCAACCGATAAAAATCTGCACCGACATCGAGTCAAAGTGGGCAGTATTGAGGTCATCATAAGATACAAACTCAACGGATCCCATCCATTCCGCTATGTACTCGGGGCTGCAAGATACCCCTGGGACAGCCGCTGCCAATACGAAAATACTTTCGTCACCGTTAGCCAAACGCACCCCTGACCAGTGCCTCCATAAGGAACGGTGGGTCAATTAGATCGCATCGGTAAAACATCATTTCCGAGATATGATGAACTGCATTTCCCATGTTTCCTGGTCCTGGCACTCCTGGTTCCTTTGATCGGCGGGTCCGTAGTTTTCAGGCTGACGTACTAGGACAGCGGTCGACGGGACGGATCGTACACCCTTGCTGTCGATACTGCCGTCGGCGTGTCAGAGACACGTGTGCTAGGCATGTCGCAATATAATGTGATGCTACTAGTAACAATTCTCACTCCACCTCTCAATTAGTGAATAGCATATTTAAATCCCTTCTTTTGACCGTCGCTTCACATCTGATCCAATCATACACAGTACATCATGATGTTCACAGAGCCCCGTGCTCTTAAGCTGTGACGAATACATCTGTAAATTCACCGCTCTTCACCATCTCGGTGACCACGTCCAATCCCCCAACAAACTCCCCGTTAACAATGAACTGCGGGTAAGTTGGCCAGTCATTCAGCTTCTTCAATCCTGTCGTCGGATAAGTTGATGAGAATATTAAAAGAGCACGTCATCTCACCTTGTCTAACCGCCTCGTCTTCGAGAATGTCAAAGTGCGTAAACGTCACCTTTTGTTCTCTCAAGAGGTCAACCGCTTTTCTCGAGAAGCCGCAGCGCGGGTTGTTTGGTTCCCCCTTCATGAACAAGATGACCGGGCTGTTATTCATGATTCCGCGCATGCGCGCGACGAGCTCTTCCTCTGTCTCTTCGTGCTTTGTGGGTTGGCCGTTGGGCTGAGCTCCTTTGCTGAGATGTTCACCAACTAGTGTGGTCACGCTCGGCGCATCTACGCCGCTGACCCGGCCAAGCAGTGTGTGACCCTTCGGGAGTTCGCTTGTATGAGTAACATGTGGAGGTGGGCAAACTAGGCTCGTGACTTACCTGAAGAAGGAGGATCGAAGGAACAGCCTCGATTGAAAATGACTCTGAGATATCCTGCTGTTCTTCTGCCTCGACCTAACCACAGGCACCCCGCAAAGAGAAAGGTCACAGCAATCAGCGCAGTGGCGGGAGCGGTTTGAAGGGTACCTTACTTGTAGGACTAATAAATCAGGGTATTTCTTGGCGAGCTCGGCGACAACTTCGTTCATCTTTTTGCATGGCTCAGCCCATTCCGCCCAGAAATTAATCAAAGAGACCCGGTTCAGGTCGGTGGACAAGAGCTCCTTGAAGTGATCAGGCGAGGTCACAATATGGAAGTTGGTGCTGGACATGGCGTGGGTAGCAACCAGGGAGTCTTAAACAGAGGTTCGGTGCAGAGAGAGGAGAGTTCGGTGAGAGTGACTGTAAGTCGGGATAGACTTTCGGGTGTCCCTATAAAAATGCGCAGGCTGAGAACTTGACTGCTTATCTGATTACGAGCTGATCCGATTGATAGGGACACAGGGTTTGCTTATACACTCACTTGGTCCAACGCTGTGCCATGAAATTTCCTGCCCCACCCAAGTGCAACGGTAATTCAACTCAGGCTCTTGTCCTCGCCCGAGCCGATCACTCCCGGTGGTGCCTGCATCAACCAACTTCCAGGGCTCCACACCGTGATGGCCGCCTCGAGGAGCCCATCGCCTCACTCCTTCATGAAATTTTTTTCGACTCCGCACGACCCCCAGCCAAGGTTGCCCCCAGCTCACCGCATCCCTCGTTGCAACGGATCGGATCAAACCGCCTACACTAAGGAGTGGTTATATTATTTTATGAAGAAAATACATATAAGGCCGGCTAGCTCAGTTGGTTAGAGCGTCGTGCTAATAACGCGAAGGTCCTGGGTTCGACCCCCATGCTGGCCATAATTTTTTTTCTCTTCTTCCAACGTTGAAAAACAGCGATAGGAACCAAAATTTGGTGAGATTGCCAAGCTCACATATTCCCGTTCCTGCCACTGTATCAACACAACCGACTAATCATCGACTCATGGTCTACCCAAAATAGGATAGCCGCGTTGACAGGGGTGTATGCAAACGTTGGCGTCGTGGGACGACGTAGTAGTTACTGCGGTCCTGTCTTGTCGTGGAACCTGATAGTCGGTACGTGGTACGCCTCATTCGTCATCGCTTTACTGTTGGTTCAAGGAGGTGCCGTTACACGACAGGATATAGACATGGGATGTCATCGAGAGTATGTGTCCGTTTTTTGTGCCACTGAAGTCGCCCATCTTACTAACTTGAAAACTAAACATCTGCTGGTTAAGCGACAGTTTGATCGCTGATCGATCCACATTCCGCCTCATCAATGGTTGGGCGTTGGTGGACAACCCGCCCGAATCGAAGGGTGCGCCGTCCACTCACGGCCTCCTGAGAAACGGACTTCTGGACCTGAGCGTGGGCACGCCCAACGAGTTATGGGGCCTCTTCATTTACGGAACTGGCCTGTTCCGTCATCGCAGTCGTCGGGCTAGTCCAAGAAGCAGGTGACCGCGTTTTCAGCCACTCCTTTCTTTGGAGATTCGCACATTCCTGGCATGCGGCGCCCCTCTACTATACCCGGCCCTACGCCCTGCAAGTGGATGCGACGTGGTGAAACTTCCGACGGATGCATTGGGACCCTCTTCTAGAGGAGGGTCTGACATCGGTAATGTACGCCATGGGTTCCGTTGCAAACGTTTGTTCTCACTCGTAGATCGCCTGTAGCCGGCGGAGACCACCCCTGCGCAGTTGTCCATTCATTCTCCACACCAGTGAAAGCGAGTTTTGTTCGAGGCGCTCCTCAGCCGCCATTCAGCTTTGAGCTAAA
>JBBPOD010000371.1:0-20270 GCA_038091255.1 Tylopilus intermedius | reverse complement strand
GTGCTCGTGGGTGATGTTCATCTTGGCATGGATCATTCCGGTCCGCGTGACGAGCGTATTGCTTGCGGCATTGTGTGTCCAGGTCACTTATCGCGGTGAGTCTCGTCTTGTATGGTGGTGAACATGCTTCTTCATGCTGTTTGATAGATATGTATCTATGATTGGGGGTGGAGGCACACGTACACCTACTTAAAAAAGGTATCAGAATTAGGGGAGCTAGAAGATCGGCGTTGTTCGAGCGTGAAATGATTGTCCTGTAAAAAGAGCATGTATTTTTCGAGACAGGTTGACTGTTGTCGTGGACGATGGAAGATCATAAGTGTTGAGCAGACGTCAGCAAGTATACTGAGATCCGCCGAGGTTCGTGATCGTATGGTTTCAGGTCGAACTGAAATTGCAGAGAATGTCATCAATCCAACGTGCCAGTGGTAGTTCTTCCTCTTCTCCCGTGGAAAGCGTTTATTGGTATAGTTTAATTAAAGCATACACTCTGAATCTCTCGGTCGCAATCAACCAGTCTCAGTGCCAGGTGGCCGAACGTGCAGGATCATTGAGTCTGGGCAATTTCTTCTTTTCTATCCTACGATACCCGTGTCTGACTGTCCGCCCGCCTCTCCGTGACCTGGATCAGTGGATGAGACACCCGTTGCCTCTGGCGCGGTCCACAGATGGCTTCCCCGACGTCGACATACCCCAGCCCCCCGTCTTGGTCACCCGTGCGGGCACTATGAAGTGGGTCAGGACCCGAGTCTGTCGGCCAACATGCAGCTAGCACGTAAATCGGTGGTAGGAATCAACAGGCACTTTGCGATTATGACGAGACATCATGATGACCGGACACAAACCCGCAACTAGATGGTGCATGATAATGATCAAAGTGTAGATCACTCTTGGCTGAGCGTCGCCGGCTTGAGTTGAACGGCGTGCGGGGTTGGCAAGCTTGAATTAAATTTTTATTTATTTTATAAATAACATTTCACTGCACAGCCACTCAGTCTCGATATCGACGACGACGACGAGAACACACTTGCTCGTTGTCTCGAACGATGTCCACGCTCTCTCCGCGCCCGCTCCTCCCGACGTTCCTCCAGTCCGTCAATGCCCTCCTCGCCGCCCTCGCGCTTCCCTTCGCTATCGGCCACCCGACAGACCTCACGCCTTCCCTTCTCCTCGCCATCTTTGAGTCCCTCATCAGCGCTCGTCTCCCCATTCCCGCCTCCGTCCGCCAGTCCCGCACCAGAGATGCAAAAACTCGTGCCATGCTCGTTCTTCTCGGCGTCCTCGAATGCGATGTCCTTCGTGGTGGTACTTCAAATGATTCAGAACACTCCATCGCAGCTTCCAACGCGGACGACTCGGCGCTGAATGGGGCAGGCTGTGTCAGCGTTGACGGCTGGGTAGACGAAATTGGGCTAGGCGAGGTCGATCCTGAACGACTCGCCGACGGTGGTTGGGACGAGACGATTTTCGTGGGCGAACTACTGTGCTGGCTCGCGCGCCGAAAAGGAGTCTTGCCTCGCATCAAGTCCTCGCACAGGTCATTGCATTCCCGCTCGCTCTACTTGAACCATCACTCGTACGGAACCGAGGAGGACGAACACGAGGCTGACACGACCGACTTTTCCGTGTCCCTCCTCCTCCGGCCCTCTTCCGCTCAAAACTCGCGATCCCCGCGACCCCCTTCGCGTTCTCCGTCTGTCGACGATCCCAACTCTTCTGCATTCTCACACATCACGGACGTTCCTCGACATCCCCTTGTCTACTCGCCTGAACACTCCCTCACCATGTCTGCCACAACAGATACAGAACTTTCTATCCGCGCACGAAGCATTTCTTCGCGAACTAGTGTGTCCAATACACGCGATGATCCAGACGAACCTGAGGAAATGTCACAGAACATAGTGCAACTGTACGATCCCTTGCAGCCGATTCATAGCGCAGAGGATGACGACGATCGACCGCCTACGTTCCGTCCACGGTGTATACACGAACTAGAGGACCCTTCGTATATCCGTGCACTGGCAGGTCCCTCCTCTTCGTTTGATCAATCTGCCTCACGCGACCACTATTACGAGAATGTGGATGAACGTCATGAGCGGGACAATGACGGCCCGTACGTACCCTCCACCCCAACCCCCCGACGTGTCCGTCTCACTGGTTGGATTGGCGCCGTCGACACTGCCGCCGAACTCAGCCAATTCGCTGCATCCCGTTCTCACTCTTATTCACGCGCATTTAACACGAGTGTGGGTCCAGGACCAGGACCACCGTCTCAGCCGTGGTCCCAACCACAATCGCGCGTGAACGCGCTCACGAGCGGATTTACTAAGTCGCCGCCGCGTCTGAATACCGAGCTTTCCCCTCGTGTACGCCCCATCTCAGGCACAGCACGCACGCCGATTCGTATATCGTTGTCTCCCTCTCCATCACCGCCGCCATCCCCACCTCTACCCTCCTCCTCAAAGCACCCACCCGCGTGCTCGCCCATGAATCCACCACCATCCCCACCTTCTCCTTCCGTGCACCCGGATCCACCGTTCGACGTTTCATTCTCGTCACTCAACAACACAAGCACGCCTGCAAAATTCCGTCCGCCACGACGTCCTCAGGCCACGACGCCCCGCCACGAGATCCTACACGGTAGCGTGGACGGGCGCACACAGGTGGGAGACGTAGAAATGACAACAGGGCCGAGCCGTCCCTATCGCCAAGACCGTTCCTCTTCCTACACGCCCTCCCCGCCCTCGTTCACCACCCCGGGCAGCTTGCGAAGCGGTTCCTCGGGTGCTCGGATAGGTGGGATCGGATCCGCCGGCTCCTCGAAAACACGCCTGGACGCGTCCACACCACCTGCGACAACGATGTCAGGGAAAAAGACGTCACCGTCGCCCACAAGCGCTGACAAGGGTGCGTCTCCGCCCCTCGGGTCGACGGCGACCACCAACATGCTCCTCACGGAACGCGCTCGGCTACTGACCGAGTTGGCAGCGCTCAAGCGGGCGCGCGCTGCAAGCGGGTCAGGCATGAGTGTGGCGGCGGTGTCGAGCATGGGCATAGGTGGGGGTGATAATAGCGTCGTCGCACGGCGCGTTGGGGTTGGGGCACGATCTTGATGGGTCTCTGTCTTTGTGATGATATCATACGATACCGTTGTCTTGTTTTCGTTGCATCTTTAATACGCTATGGACGCGACGAGCTTGTTCAGATACAATACGGACGACTAATGACATGCTCGATCGGGAACTGTACAGGTGGATACAGACGTCACTACAAGAATAGTCCTCGTGGAATAGACAAGATCTGGATTAGCATTCACAATGTATGTAAAACCCTACAGAAGGGATGAGGGGCCTGTGAGATGAATGTAGCGCTGGCGTAGCATGTGCGAGAGCACCGACTCGAGTGTCTATTTGGTGCCCTTCTGCATCTCAATCTTACGCCACGCCGCAATGCCTTTCCTCAATGCCTTCATCACCTCCTCCACCTCATCCTCGTCTGAAATACGACTTTTCTCACTGCACTTGGCTTTTCCCTTTCCCTTGTCAACGACGAGCGATGCAATCGCTTTCCGCTTTAGCGTTATGCGCTCCCTATGCCCAGATGGTGTCGCAGACATCAAATGGACCGTATGCTCTAGACTCTTCGCAGCTTCCGCAATAACGAGCGTCCTATGGCCAGGTCGTATTAGCACCACCCGCCTCACAAATTTCGATCACGCAACACGCGCCGGCGTACTTACCTGCCTTCCGTATTCGTCGGGGCACCCGCAAGCATGTTCCAGGTGGTATCATCACTGGATGCGGCGTCAAAGGGAAAGATACCATGCAGGGACTTGCGAAGCGCATTGACCGCGTTCGTTCGTGTGTCGAGCTAAGGAAACGAGCGAGTTGCGACAAGGCAGGAAAGGACTGGGAACGACCACGTACAGGAACCTTGTGCGACATTGTCTCCACCTCAATTTCCACCTCCGGGACCTCAATGTCCAAGCCCACTGGGAAGGCATCGTTAACACGGCGGAACAAACTCGGCTAGAACAATGGGATTTACTTTGGTCATCTGTGACGTCGTCAGGTTGTTTAACACAAACTTCGACAATTTCGACATCGTCCTCGCTCTCTTCCTCTTTCGTGGCGGGCTGGTTCGCCATGGGAACGTTCTGATTCACCCTCGAAGCATGGATAGGATTATCGTCAGGTCGTTTGAACGGCGTCTTGAATGGTGTCTTGAACGGCTTCCGTAAACTGTTTACCGAAGCATGCGGTCGAGTAACTGATGCACCTCGGTGAGACGAAGGAACGCAGTGCACCATGCGAGCGACAGACTTACCAAGTGGAGGCGGCATGCTCGCATGACTGGTGGCACGTGTACTGGTACCATTGGTCGAACTGGTACGGTCGCCCGTGGCGGGCTCTACCTTGGCCTTTTTCGAATTAGGCAACACTGACTTGTCGCGTCCATGTGCGTTGGGCCGTTTGAACCCCTGAGCTGGCGCTGAGTTTAGACAGTCGAAGAGCGTCTGCTGTCCCTGTTTAGCCGCGTTTGCACTTGCCGACACAGGTGCACGTTGTTGCTGTTGTGGTTTCTGCTTTTCGTCCTCTTCGTCCTCCTCATACCCAGTATTCCAGGCTAATTTAGAGATGACTGCCGCCGCATAGTCTTCATCCGACAAGTTCGTCTTCCGCTGTTGCGTCCTGTCGGGATACTTGCAGACCTGTGTGATATGCCATCATCCACGATTGTGACATGAGCGCTGATGCACTAAAACACGCACGTCGCACATCTTGTCGCAAACACTCTCCATAGCATCGTCGCCTGTTGTATCAATGATCTCACCGAAGTACCTGCAAATAGACTTGAGAGGCAGTCAAGATATTTTGCCCAATGTCGTCAATTGATCGCTTACGACATGGCGACACCCAGAGACATTCTCTGCAAGACCAATAAGCTAGGACAAACGAGAGCGGCTACATATGAGGGACGAAGACTGAAGGTAAGTTGATGGTGAAACGTACCGCGCCTAGGCTGTCTATCGACCGTTGACTGGGTTCGGGGATATTTTTGGAAGAGGCCGCATCTTGTCGCTTGGCGTGCGTGCTGGATACTAGCCGCCGAAGACGAAGAGCATCCTCACGTGCTTATGCTAGTGTGAGCTGTGAGCAAGTACACGGCAGGTAACGTCTCACAATAGTACAACACACAGCGAGCGGGCTGACAGGGAAACGGTCAACCCAGCAAGCGGGGAATGACACAAGAACTCACCAGTCCGTCTCGACCTGCTCGACCTGTCACAGTAGGTTAACTTCAGGGAGAGTCCTGTAGACGACCAACCTGTTTCCTGGTAGTACCCTAGGATTCATGAGATATAGGCCATCACTCCATGTATATTTCATTTACCTTCCATGCTCTTCGGAAGATCATAGTGAATAATATAGCTTTATATTGTTAGCACAGGACTGGCAAGAGCTAGAGAAATGCAAGCATACCGAACATCGCTCTTGTCAATCCCCATTCCGAAGGCAATTGTTGCGCAAACCTGACAAAAAGATATAGATCGTTCAAACGAAAAATTTCGAACAATGGTGACGCACTACGTCAACACCGCCCTCACCAGCTCCACCAATCTCCCAATCTTTCAGCGTTTTACTCAACGTTTTCGAACTGTTTTCGGTCATCAACCTCACTTCCGGCCATAATCAGTGGATCGTTACTAACCTGATTCCTCGATGATATGGCCGCGCGTTTAATCCTTTTCCACAAAGGTATTCCGAGAGTTCATCGCACATTCCCCGCTTTCTACAGTAAATGATACCAGAGGACGGGCGGTTACGACGCCTGTGTAACGTCTCGATGAATTCCGTGATATCTTGCTTTAGAGAGAGCGAATCGGGTGCCGACTTGTATCGCACCTCGTAGAAGAGGTTCGTACGGTTGAATGGGTGGACCGCGGTAAAAAGCTTGTCGTCTAGCATCTTGAGACTGCGAATGATATCTCGTTGGACACTGACAGAATATCAGAGTGGGAACGATCGCTCAATAGACCAAAATCACTTCTTAGTGGCAGTTGCCGTTAGTGCCATTATCGGAACGCCTGGGAAACGTTCACGGAAAGAACCAAGCTTGCGATACTCTTCTCTGAAGTCGTGCCCCCACTCCTATGGCACGATAAATAGTACTGATGAGACACCTGGAAGTAAAACTTACGGAGATACAATGCGCCTAAAGGCATGTATAGATCAGTTTGACCGTACTCGGGTATATTACTAATAATCATACCTCATCGATAACAAGCCTCTTCAGTTGACCATTGCTATAAGCTGTGGCCAGCGTGCGCATGAGGTCTTGGGTACAAAGCTTTTCAGGGGTCGCTGTGAGGAGATTACATCAATGGCAACTTTGCGAACTGTCAATGCACCAACTATAAAAGAGGCGATTCTTTGGTCGCTTCGAGGATAAGTCTCTGATAATCTAAAGAATTAACCTGGCGGTAAATGTAGAGTGAATCTAGATACCTCGCCCTTCTCTGCCTTGCTTGTTTCAGATGTTAGCGTGACCGCGGATATGCCTCTCCCACGTAGATTAGTTACTTCTACAAGAATGTTAGCATAGAACAAGACGGGAGACGGAACGCAGTCACGGTTCTTCATCAGAGCTACTCGCCACGTGAGTTTGAAATATAGGCAGATAATGATGCTCACCTAAAAGAGGAGCAACAATGACTGAGACACCGCACTAGCATACACACATCATTAATGCTCTCGAAATGTGATGGGGTGACTGACGTCTTCGGCAATAGCTGGGAGTTGAAAGCAGAGACTCTGGAGATATCTATTATATCTAAGAAAGTCCTGGGAGCTGACAGATACTGACCTTTCCCATTCCGGTCGGGGCGAGAACGAAGACATCTGCACCTGAAAGGCAAATTCATCAAGATTGAACTGCACAACGCATTGCAACAGGCTCAATTACCTGAGAGAGCGGCTTCAATGACCTCCTTCTGTTTCCCTTTGTATGTGGAGAAGCCGAACACTGGCGGTGGGTCTAGCGCTGTAAACATGCGCGACGTACGGTACCCCCACCTTCGGTTAACACTCTACAGGCATGGTTGGGATGTAAGGAGCGAGAGAAGAGTATGTAGTGACTGACTTGTTACACTTTCTCATGGAATTAAGCGATTCCTCATCCGACTTGCATGGCTTCTCGTCGCCACTGTTCCCTTCACGGGTCGCAGGCGAACTCGTAGGGACGAGCACGACAGCTGCGTGTGTATGCACTTGCTCTTCCTTGATGTTATCCAGGACGTCATTGTCGCTTTCTCCTTCTTCGAAAATGTCCAGGTCGTCGTCGATGGAGTACAAATACGCGTCGTAGTCGTCCATGGCGGTGAAGGAAGCACAAGACGCGTACCATCACGTGATGGACAACCCGGAGCGTGAGAACATTTATGTCATCCACTTAGTACCATGCCGGTGCAGGGGCGAAGAAAATCAAAAGGTAAGAAGACAGTTTTCCGTGAGGTAGTGTTCCAAGTGTCCTCAGTACACCGGCCAGATTTCCGGCACATCATAATCATGCCAAGTTAGAACTCTGGCTGTTGGCTACACATTGACAGGCACTGGCGTCCAACACGGAGCATCTTGACACCTGACATGCATGCTACCCGGCGCAGGGGCACTCAACAAACCCCGTTCGGAACTTGAAGCTTGAAGCTTGATTCCCGGACATTCATTAGCAAATCGCGCAGTTATCATTGGACACGGCGCAATTGCCTCACCGCAATCCCGTACGAATGACACACGATTGCACAAGTACCGAGGGTATCCCCTGAATTAGAGAATGTCAGGGGATGGTGTGCGCTGCAGTCGCACATGATTTGTCCCAAGAGGGCATACCAGTGAGTATGTGCGATTTTCTGGACTGATTACCACCGGGTTAGTGCTAGTATAAAGGCAGCCTAGTGAGACAGGCTTTTTCCTGCGGCCGGCGCCGTTAATTGATCGATTAACTGCCATGGGGACAGCATGACTGAAACAATGTCAAACAAGTCTGAGACGTAGATAAAAGGCTCACATTGTGGCCAAGATTGATCCGCTCAGATTTCTCCTAGCACCAGCATCATCGCGAAGTACTATATCATGAACACAGTTCGTCCTTTGCTTGATCTATTCTCAGCAAAACTGGCTAACTAAGCCTACAGATCACGTCTATCCCTATCAACCAGAACAACTGCGGAAGCTCCACTTGTAACTGTGGTTCGACGTGCGTGCTGGTTGAGACTGATTTTTAAGTCTGATTTTCTGACTCTATACTTAGATGCCAATGCAAATCCGGAGAATGCAAATGCTGAACATCCCTGCATTACAAAATCAATGAGCAAAGCTGAAAACCTGCATGAAGACGTCAGCGGACTGATGCGATAAGAAGAGGTGTTGCCTTACATGACATGTATCCATCGGACTCATCGCCAGCTGAGGCTGGATTGAAAACTTTGCCTGCGTGCGACAAAACCGGTAAGGGACTTCGACCAGACAGCAGACTATACTTCCTGTTTAGTGCATGAAGGCAAATGTGACCGACGAGAAAGTAAATCAGCCTTCTTTCGCAAGGTTTGAACAAAGTAATCAGAAAGACACAATAACTGAACACGGACCTCACCACATGCAGAGGGGTACTATACTTTCTTCGTGGGCAGGGGAAAACATTTTCGACTCTCGAGGGTGCAGCTGTGATGCTCATGGCTGTAATAAGATGAATGTAGAGGATGCTAGTGGATCTGAGCGCGGGCTGCTCAAACGGATGCCAATGATAGTTGCCCGGGGTGATTCACGCTGTACAAATGAAGCAGGCCATACGCCAACATGTAGATGCAGGTTCAGGGATATTTCAGCGCTGAACGTGCAAGTGGCCCCGCTGCATTTACGTCGCCGACCAGAAAAAACCATGAACCATCCGTGAAGGTCCACGACCCCGAAGAAGCTATAATCCATATTTGCTCGACGTGAGTCCCCGAACGGTTTGAACCGTTGAGAGTGGACAGTGGAAGTGAATATTTTCGCTGATACGGAATAACAAACTTGATCTTGGGAAGAACGGTCGCCACGCTTCCCTCTGAAAATCATCCCTACATGCTCGAAAACGATGAACGAGACTCCGTGACATTTGTTGGGGAAGACAGTCGTCAACGTCTGGCAGGGGAACTTTCATTCAAGGGAGAAGACGGGCCAGTGCTGGATGTAGCGGAGGCGGGTGGCTAGGAAGGGATGAGATATTGCGCTTCCGACGGACAGCTGGTTTGGGCGCGGTTGTCTGTGCCAAATGGATGGTTGAGATTGGATGGAAAGGTTGTATTGACGCGAGCAGACTGGTGGCACGTGTGATCCAAAATACATAAGCGATCGATCAACGAAGCGATCATTCCCAGGCGATCAACTTCCCGGCGCTTCCTGATGGCACCAACGTTGATGGCACCCTCCAAGTCCTCTCCACCCATTGTTAAACACGCCCTACGACGTGCACCCATATTCGACACCAACACACTCTCCTATGACCGTACTGACCCTTTTCACGCCATAAATACCCTTCGCGGACTCCTCAGTTCGCTCGCTTCTCGCATTGGTCGATGCCAGTACAAACTCACCCCAGACGAGCACAAGCTCTCGATACACCTCCTCACAATCGTCGAACCCTTTATTGGGCTTTCTCCGTCACGTCGTACTCTCACGCGTCAGCCCACAGAAATACTTGACGCCATCGTTTTTCATGTGGATTCGAAGCGCGATCTGCTCTCCCTCGCGCTTTCTTGTCGCCGTTTGCACGGCATGGTTTTTCCAAGGCACTACGACTATCGCGTCGTATGCGCAAAGGCTAGCTCTCTTTCCCTCTGGAATCACTTGATTGTAAACCGTGCACTCGCACGCAATGTTCGCGCGCTCGAGATCATCGACGAGCGGTCATCAAAATCCCTTGTTTTTCCATCCGATATCATGACCACAGATACCGATATAGAGTCTTCCGACGACGAGCTGGCAGTGCACTCGAAACAAGAGAAACTTCTGATCTCTGCCCTGACCAAAATGTCCGCACTTCAGTCGTTTCATTGGTCGTGTAACCATTCCACGATTTCCATAGACCATCTTTGGGCAACATTGCTAAAATGTCAAACACTATCTCAAGTCACTATCACTAACAACCCTGTATTTCTGCCGTATACCCCCGACAAGGCGAAACCAACTGGTGTCAAGTCCGGCCCTGTGGTAAGGTCTTGTCAGACTTACCATTAATTTTCTGAGCGGCGTCTCAGTTGCTTGATTTGAAAACCGTTACGGTGAAGGCCACCAAACACTCGTTTGGGTCCACGAAAACACCTGCGCTATCACGTATCTCGGGCATGCTTACGAACTGCCCTAATCTTGAAGTAAGCTAGAACCTATTCTCATGCCCATTATCTGACCGCCAATTTACCAGTCTCTTGATATTGGCTACGACCGCCGACGTGGACAAGGCCAGCAACTTCCCCCTGCAGACGATTTCTTTCTCTGCTCCCGCTGGCCCGCTCTCCGGTCCCTCTCCCTCTCCAATCTCCGTTGTTCCTCTGCTCATTGCCTCGAATCCGCGTCTGTCTTTTTTGCCGCTCATTCCAACCTCGAAGTTTTAAACTTGGACCTTCCTCTTGAGCGATCCACGTCTACGTCCGGAACTGGGATCGCTGAGACCATACTTGTCCTCTCCCCAAACGCGCTCCCAAAATTGCGCGAGCTAAGATGTGGCAAGACGATCGCCACCGCAATCCTAAATTGTCCCGTGGACACCCCGCGTCCATTGGAAGTCCTTAAGGGTATCACCCTCTCCGGGATAGACGGCGACGACCCATTCTTCATTAGTCTCAAACGATGCGGAAGCTCCGTGAGACGCGTCGAGCTTGCTGGGTGGAATGACATCGACGATATCCGACGGCTCGTCGATTGTGTGCCCAGGCTCAGTTGGTTGGACGTGAACAAGCACAGGAATCCGCACGAAATGGAACAAGCCACTCAAGCGCATGCCACGCGACGCAACGACCTGTCATCAAGCAGGGGCGCAACTGCTTCTAGCGCTGGGCTGAGCGTCGCCACTAACGTGACTGAGTGGACGACGGTCCTCTCGCCGCTCACTGAATTGACGACGTTCATCGGCGTCAAATTCTTTTATGAGGTCTCGTCGCTCACGCTTGCCACGCTCGCGACCTCCTCTCCCACGTCCTTATCCGCCTCAGAGCTCAGTAGGGTACGCAAGAATGACAAGGTCGCCGGGGTACTTGGCAACAAATGTCCCAAGCTACGACGACTGGATCATTGGGAGGAGGGTGGTGGGAGGGTCATTGTGCTCTCCAAGGACGAAACCAAAGTTAAATGGGAAGTGAAGCGGCTCAAAATCTGAGCTCTTCGCTTGACTAGTATATGTTAGCGTCTGCCAGTGGTGCCTTTGTGATGATTATGACTTTCACCGAGATATCCCATCTGGTCTGCGTTGACTGGATATCTCATATCTTTGTGGGTGCCACGTATATCCTTCTTGTTTTCTCAAGCTTTGATTTTAGTGCTGTCTCCCCCATCGTTGCTATGTATATACCAAGTACATCTTATGACTAACCAGCTACACTTCTACCAACATCCCCGTTACAGTGACCAGTCTTCATGTACTATCTTCCGTGTCTGCCATCATCAGGGGCGCAACACACGAGATCGATACCCTGGCTACTTCCGAGCACTGAAAATTCGAAACTAAAATATTACTAGTAGCCACCGGGGTCGGCAGGGCCTGGGGCAACCGGAACGAAGGCCCGGTTCTTGTTCGCTGGCTCACATTGTTGCGTAGAACGCCAATCCACTTCGTGGGAGTCGAGGGACATGCCCTCTTATCGCACAAAAATAGGAAGGAGCCTGGGTAGTGCCCCACGCTGCTGCGCACACTAACTTTAGGTTTCCGCCCACATAATACTTTTGTCAGACAAAACTTCAAGTCCTGCCGCATCTCCCAAACATCAATCTATATTCGAAGCACTCTCTTCACATTGCGGACGGCATTTAAACCCGACTAAATGCATCGTGAGTATCAACACCAGCTCCGCTGCACTTTTCGCGCTCGGCTCTCTTCTATCCACAATGTCAATGGCCGTTGGGGGCGAAACCCTTGGCCACCCTATCCCACCGTCCAACCAACATGCCATCGTCTCCTCGCTCCCGGCATGGAGAGATAATATCGACTTTCGAATGAAAGAGAAACGTGTCATGGATGCGATGATCACTGGATATCCAAGGTTTTTCATACATTTGAGTGTTAGAAAAGTACGTATTGCAGAAAAACTTACTTTCGTCCATACTGATTTCGTTTAGCTTGCCGCGATCTGTGAACAAAAATATGTAATGGACGGGGAAAAGTGCATGTTATTTCCGTGCAAACGGGACGCAGAAGAATGTCAGAAGTTCATACTTAACCGAGTTGCATCGTCGAGGACTCCAGCTCCCATCAGACTGCTTCAGTATTCCATTAGTCCTGAGGACTCTCGTGCCGAAACGCGCCGATGTGCCGAGCTGCACATGGCTCTCTTTCCTGGTAACCTATTTCGGATCGCAGCAGAATTCTGGAGGTACACTGGCCTGGGCATCTCCTCCCGGTACGCGGAGTATTGCCTCTCTCTTTTGCCCGGTCAAGACGAGCTCGCACAACGCTCACCAGGAGTGTCGTCAACTACCGTTGACGTAACGAACCATGGCAGAAGCACGTACTCCGTACAACGAAACCCACTTCTTAGCTCTGGCAAACTCGCCAAACAGGTTCTTCGTAAACGTATAACCGGGCTTCTTACCACGGGCGGCGTAGAAGGCGGCCCGCAGGGTCCCTACACTGGCACACAGGATGCTAGCATTGAGGCTCCCAATACGGGTGTTCATAATCTCCGTGAAGACGACGTGTACCTCTTCCCCACGGGGATGGCTGCGATTTGGAATGTACACCAGCTTTGTCTGAGAGCATTGGCTCCAGCAAAGAGCGTCTGTTTTGGGTAAACCCGTTCCCCCGTGTCAGCCTCAGGGTGGGATCTAAAACTTTTGACTCTTAGATTTCTGTATGTCGACACCCTCAATGTCGTAGAAGGATGGGGACCTGGCGTCCATTTCTTTGGTCATGGCCTTGAGTCGGACATGGACGCCCTAGAAAAGCTCCTTGCTGAAGAATCCCGCCGAGAGCCAACGAAGCCCCCGATCCTCGCTCTCTTCACCGAACTTCCATCGAACCCACTTCTCTGGTCACCAGATATTCCCCGCCTCAGAGCACTCGCAGATAAATACAAATTTCCGCTGATAATTGACGACTCCATTGGGAACGCCGTCAACGTTGAACTACTGCCATACGCAGATATTATTGCTACGAGCCTATCCAAGATCTTCAGTGGCGCAGCGAATGTCATGGGTGGAAGGTACGCTGATTTTGGCCTTCGCATCCTACTCACAGCTCCGATCAAACGTCTAGCTTCGTCTTGAATCCGAAAGGACGATATTATGCGGTATTCAAGAGTCACATGGCCTCCTATGAAGATACGTATTTCGACGAGGATGCTCTTGTCATGGAATACAACTCGCGCAACTTACCCCAGCGCGTTCGGACCATCGACCGGAACGCAGAGGCTCTCTGCGAATTCTTTCGCTCGCGCTCCGTTGAGGCGGGCGCACCGTCAGCCGTCATCAAAGAGATTTTTTACCCAAAGTACACGTCGACTGCCTGCTATCTGCGATGCAAGCGCCCTGAAGCTGGTTTCGGGGGGCTGTTATCGCTCACGTTCACGTCCCTGGCTGCGTCGGTGGCCTTTTACGATGCACTAGCTTGTTACAAGGCCTCGAGTCACGGAACGAACTTCACCATGGCATGCGCCTATACTATTCTTGCGTACCATACCGAGCTGGAATGGGCAGCACAGTATGGAATCGAGGAGGGATCAGTGAGGATCAGTGTGGGTATGGAGGAGAGGGACTGGTTGTTACACTCATTTGAAATAGCACTGAAGGCTGCAGAGTCTGTATGAGGGATGAACTGGACAACCTCGGAAGCAAGATATTCTTGGTATGTCCGCCCGTGCGTGTTTCAGATACTCCGCCACAGAGCACCAAGTTGAATCTCCTGCGACTTTGAGGATACGCCGAGCAGGTGGACGACAATGAGAAAAGATCCGCGATACCATCGAAACATGTGGCAACTAGGGACTCTTGTTGCACTACTTCATCGAGTTAATTCACGCAACATGCGTCGCTCCATGCCCGCTTGAATTCAAGTGTGCGGACAAGTTTACAGAAATTCTTCAGCTTGCCGAATGCGGGGCAGCCGAGAGTTTGTAGACTAAGAGATTCTCGACAGTTTGCAACGTACTAGTAGGTTCATGAAGCGCCTGCTAGATCGGACTTCCTCGGACTTCCGCCTTAGTGTTTTGTGTAGATCAGCTAGATTAATCGGCCGCTACATAATAATATACACTTGTCTAAAATAAAGACAATTGCAAAGGTATTACAGCGCACAGAATGATAACACAGCGCAAAGTCGATCGAAGGGACAAGCGCGAACGTACAGAGATCAAAAAGTAACTCCCGCTCGACGCGCTCAGCCTGAGCACATCAAGCACGCCTCTTTGTTCTCAAGAGAACACATCAGTTTTGCCTCCTCTAGCTCACGGTCCTTCTGACGCTTAAGGGCCGCAGCATATTCAGGGTCAGCCTCTTCACTTACTGTAGCTGTCGAGCTCGAGCTGGCACCCTGCGTTGGGCCAGAAAGGACCGAAGAATCTGTCCTGGTAGTGCGTACCGGAGAAGGGGTTACCGAAGGGGTTGGTATGCTGCTGGCGTTCTGTTCCGGGGCGCGTGTTTGCATTTTGCTAGACGTCTCTTGCAGCTTAGCGGCTTTGAGTGTATTTTGATCGATTGTGAACTGAATGGCCTGGGCAGCCGGGCGCGTGCGGAGGTAATACATTCCAGTTTTCAACCCCTTCTTCCATCCATGGAAATGCATACTCGTAAGTTGTCCCAGAGTGGGAGCTTGCAAATGAATATTCAAGCTCTGGCTTTGACATATGAAGGCCCCGCGATCCGCAGCCATGTCGATAACTTTCTTCTGGCTGATTTCCCAGACCGTCTTGTAGATCGCTTTGACATCGTCGGGTATACTGGGAATATTAGCTACGGAGCCGTTGTGTGCGATGATCATATTCTTCATCGTGTCGTTCCAAAGGCCGCGCTCGACAAGATCTCTGAGAAGCCAAGGACAAACGACTTGGAATTCCCCAGCGAGGACACGACGGGTATAAATGTTACTGTGATGGCATCCTTTCAGTCGGTAATTTATTGCAGCGGACGAAAAACTAACCTCGTATATGGCTCGAAGCATTCGTTGAACCCAAGGATCTGACTCGTCGAGGCTGTGGGCATAGGAGCAAGCAGCAGCGAATTCCTCAACCCATGTTGAGAAATCTTCTCTTTCAAGGATGTCCAATCCCAAAGATCGGTAGGTATAACTCCCCAGAGGTCATACTGCAGTTGTCCCTGATCTGCAGGACTTCCACGGAAAGTCTCATACGGACCTTCCTGTTCAGCCAACTCGCAGCTCGCCTCAAGAGCCCCGTGGTATATTGTTTCAAAGATCTTTAAGTTCAGCTCCCTGGCCCCCATGGAGTCGAAAGGAAGGCGGAGGATCATAAAGGCGTCAGCTAGACCCTGAACACCCAGGCCAATGGGCCGGTGCCGCATGTTGGATCTGCGCGCTTCGGGTACAGGGTAATAATTGGTGTCAATGATACGGTTGAGGTTGAGTGTGACGGCTTTTGTGACGTCATGAAGTTTATGAAAGTCGTATTGGCCGTTAACGATGAAGGTAGGGAGGGCGAGGGAAGCGAGATTGCACACGGCAACTTCATCAGGGGCAGAGAATTCAATGATCTCTGTGCACAAGTTAGATGACTTGATTGTGCCGAGGTTCCGTTGATTGGACTTTCCTAAATGGGGTGGGTTACCAACTCTGAGCAAACAAATATGCACATACGATTTGCGGAGTCTTTGTAAATCATGAAGGGCCCTCCAGTCTCGATTTGTGCCTCGAGGATAGCATACCAAAGCTTCTGCGCAGGCACAGTCCTACGTGCGCGACCTTCCTGCTCATACTTCTCATACAAGGCCTCGAACTCTTCACCCCAACAATCGGCCATCCCTGGCGCTTCGTTTGGGCAGAAAAGAGACCAATCCTGATTTGCCTCTACGCGTTTCATGCTAGAGGTTGTTCAGGCTAGCGTATAGTATAAGGGGAGTGACGTACAACAGATCGGGGATCCAGAGGGCATAGAAGAGGTCGCGGGCTCGGGCTTCTTCCTTGCCATGATTCTTCCTGAGATCAATGAAATCAAATATATCGTCGTGCCATGGCTCCAAGTAAATCGTGAAAGCACCGGGACGCTTGTTGCCCCCTTGGTCAACGTAGCGTGCAGTTGCATCATATGCACGAAGCATAGGCACAATGCCATTCGAATAGCCATTGGTGCCTGCAATGTACGATCTGAAAGACCATACGTTGGCGTTGATCAACAGTTTGGCATGGAATACACGCACCCGGTGGCACGGATGGAATGGATGCTCAAGCCAATGCCGCCAGCAGTCTTGCTGATCATGGCACAAGTTTTCAGCGTATCATAGATGCCTTCAATGGAGTCTTCTTTCACGCAGATAAGAAAACAGGAACTGAGTTGTGGATGAGGTGTGCCAGCATTGAAGAGTGTGGGTGACCCGTGCGTGAAGTATCGTTCGGACATCAAATTGTACGTTTCCAATACGCGCTCGATGTCCTCGCCGTGGATGCCAACAGCTACTCGCATGATCATGTGCTGGGGGCGCTCCGCGACACGACCATCGATGCGGAGAAGATAAGATCGCTCAAGAGTCTTGAAACCAAAGCTACGACAGCCTGTTAAACATTGAATACTCAGGCTAACGGCGACCTACTAGTTATAGTTGAAGTCACGATCATAGATGACCGCAGAGTCAAGTGTGGCAGCATGCTTCTGTACCACGTTGAACGTCTGCCGTGAGATCATGCTCGCGGGCTGACCGTTCTTTGGGTTGACTGTAAGCCATTAATAAAGCGGCCCGTGGAACATTGAGGTGCCTTACTGTATTCGTATAGATCCTTGATCACCGCAGAGAAGTTCTTCTTGGTTTCTTTGTGCAGGTTAGATATAGCGATGCGTGCGGCAAGGACAGCATAGTCTGGATGTTTCGTGGTGAGGTAGGCAGCGGTTTCTGCGGCAAGGTTCTGAGGCAGAAATTAGATGACATGCGTGTTAGCACGTCAAGGAACTGACGTCGAGCTCCACGGTGGTGACCCCTTGGTATACACCTGCAATCACTTTCTTTGTCACCCTGCACATCGTCAGTGTACGGTAAAACGTGTCCAATGAGACTTACTCGATAGGATCAACGTAGTCCATATCAAGACCATAGCATAGCTTATTTATCCTGGCTGTAATCTGATGCACACAACCCAAGTGAACAAAAAACCGCGACGCAACAGATACGTGTAATCTACCTTATCAAACTGAACGTTCTCCTTACGCCTGGGAGAGAGGTATCAACGAGACGCGTCATGTCACGCGTGGAGTAACATACCCATCTGCAACGTAGTCAGTCATATCACGATCAGCTTTGGTTGATGAAGATGGCGGACAGACACTAACCTCTCTTGAAAACATGGGCCATGTATGAGAGATAAGATGCTACTAGACTAAGGGGGAGGTGGCGGAGCAGACGAAAAAGAGCGGACACGCGTTGCAGTCTCAGATGTATAAAAGGGACTAGCGTGACTGATCGTCACAACTTGAAGTCGCGCTAATAAACAATGTGTCACACCGCGTCGTGTCGCGTTATTCGCGGGGCTGTTGCGGCACGTGACTTGCGCAGGAGTGAGTCAGGTGGCGGTGCTAGCGGCGGCTTATTATCGTCCGCTATCTCGTCCTTGCCAGCGAGCTGGCTCCCTCGCATAGAGCGCCTCGCCCGCTCCTTGTTTCGCACCTACCCGCCTCTCACAGGCCCAACGTCCAACCTGTACTTGTCCGTTGCGCTTCACTCGTGGGCTCACTCAGTATCCTGCTTGTGCCCACCCCATGCTCGCAGCTCGCCTCCTCAGTACTTCGGGCCGAAAAGCCCTCCCGGCGTTTTCCCTAACCCTTACTCCTACTATGTACATGCCTACTAACGTAGTACGTATGCACATCACCCGCTCCTCCCTGCGAGCCACCGTTGCGCGGGGATTGAATGATTAGATCAAATCGACCAAATTTAATAAGAAGTTGCGTTCCTGCAAGTCCGTTTGCTTGAAAATTGGGACGTTTCAGTTCTGGCGGACAAAACCCTCGCAACCGAAGAGGTCGTCACTGATTCGCAAGAGCTATGGCAGTTACGTTGACCTCAGACTATCATGACAATTACAAATAACAGTACAAGTAGTGAAGCGATGCTCTAGAGTCAGGTGCGATCTCCCGATTCACTGTCTTTGGACTTTCTTTTGCAAGATTACTCTTTCATCAACACGTCCTCCGACCACGACTGCCACTTGTCCGCAGTTTCAAGGAAGTGCTTCCCTCTCTCCCTCAATATGTCCAGAGACACTGCGTGCACGGGTAGCCTTAAAGGAGGCTGATCCAGGTAGGCCACCCTGTATACGATGTTTGCAAACTTTTCGGGGTCGCCATTGTAAGCGGAGAAAGGGTTTGCAAAGAGGTCTCGCTTTTGCATCGTCGGTGAAGAAGGGTTAGAGTATGCTGGATGAACGGGCTCTGATATCAGATTATCGCTGATGACTCTAGTGCGAAACGGTCCTGGTTCGAGAATAATAACCTGCCGGGTCCCCGTAACGAAGGATGTAAATGGGAGATCGAGGTAATGTAATGGCCCGAGGCGCTTACTTTAATGTTCCAGTCAGGGACAAGTTCAGTTGCGAGGCCTTCGCTCAGAGCTTCTAGAGCTAATCACCGTCAAGTCATTTTTCTTTGAGGACCTTCCGCGAGGTTCCAAAAACATACCAAATTTACTACGATGCGCGTTAGTCTTATTGATCAAACATTTTCTAGTAGAGAACGCTCACCTGGCGCAATAGTAGGCGAATCCAGGCGCCGAACGAATGCCGGACCCGGACGATACTTGAAGCAACCTTCCTCCCATTGGCTTATTCTCTTCGCGGAAAATCCTCACCGCCTCCCTGGTCACGTGCGAAGCGCCCCAGAAGTTCACTTCGAAGAGATTTCGCGCATTAATATCGGTCGTGCCCTCTGCTTCTCCTATAACGCCAATTCCGGCATTGTTCACAACCATGTCGACGCGACCAAACTTGCCCCGGCTCGCAGAAAATGCCGCAGTCACTTCTGCAGGTTTGGTCACATCAAGCTTGAGGACCAGAAGCGTCTCTGGATATCTTTCTGCTAACTCGGAAAGAACGTCAGGTTTGCGCAGCGTCGCCACGACTTTGTCGCCTTTTTGCAGGGCGTGCTGAGCAATACAAAGACCAAAGCCCGAAGAGCAACCGGTGACTATGCGTGGTAAGCACAGGTTAATAGGTCTTTTAACAAGGCGCTCACTGAACCAGACTTTCGTCTCAGATAACATGATTATCGTCTGTGATGGTCACGGTAGTGAGGAAAGAACTGCTTGGAGCAAGTTTCGATTTATATCAGTGCATCCAGCGCAGTCGTTCTCATCCGGTGGGATCCGGGGGTCAAGAAACAAATCCTCGGCCCGATGGATTACCGTGGAGCTCTGAATGAAGAAAAGTTCATAGTTCGTGATACCCCACCTCTCTATCGGGCTGATCAGCGGGGCCGAAAAGCTGTTACAATCAGTGTTAACCACCGACAATGGGCATAAGCAGCATGTGGTCAGAAAAGCCCTTATTTGAGTCTGAGCCTTCTAAAATCACATAGTCGCCGGAACACATCGGCCCAGCCGGTATCAGATACATTGAGCGGTAACCACTTACCAAGAAAGAGCCTAGAATTTTTTCTTTGCCTACCCGCTGTGCGCTGTTCTCTCACGGGAGTGATGGCTGTTACAATTTCTTTCACTTTCAGAAAAGTGGAGACTTAGAGAAATCCACTCTTGAACTTGAAGTTCTTTGTTCCGGTACTAATCTGATCAGATCGTTCCTTGCGAAACTCGTGAGCCATCAGTTTGGACCTGCAAGTTCTTTCTGGGCCACGTTATCAGCGCTGATTTCCAAGG
>JBBPOD010000370.1:0-20287 GCA_038091255.1 Tylopilus intermedius | reverse complement strand
CACCCACCTTGAAGTCTTTTCGTCAGGCCCGTTCCCCTCGTAAATCTCCACCGAAACGACACGATAGCCTTTTGCATTGCCAGCGTCGGTGGCGTCATCGTAATACGAATACACCAGCCAATTCTCGTCCAGAACGGCTTGGATATCACATTTGGCATCCACAACTGGCAGCGAGACATGGTACACCACCGTGCCTTTGACGGTGTCGACCACATACAGACCGCAGGCTTCGGATGGGGACGAGGAAGGGCGTGACGGAGTAGAGATCACCACGCTCAAGTGGGGATTGAGGTACTTGTACAACGTGGTCCTGTCCCCTTTCACCCTACCTATATTCGCCACCTCACGGCCTTTGTTAGAACTCTTGATAATGGCAGCTACTTCTTCGTCTTCGCTGAAAGATACACCCCAGGTTGGGAAGGCGACGTGGAACAAAGAGAGATCATCGTGGAAACCGAGCTGATGGCCAAGGACCTGAGTACCAGCGCGCAATGCGAGATAGAGTTGGGGGGCCAGAGATTTGAGGGAGTCGCGCGTAGCGTGGGTGTCAGGGTAAAGCTGGGCCTGGTCAGTGCAGTCAGACAAATGGAACACCGCAAACACATAGGTCAAGATCGCCTAACCTGGAGGAACTCGTCCAACATCCCGATTGTATCCTTGCCATCCGGTAGGAGGAATACGTCTATCATTGGCCCCGCAATGACATCTACACCTTCCAAAGGGCTAAGCCATCTGCCGTCAACACCTCTAACGTTGACGCGGGGATTTTCGATGTCGCCGTACGTATCCGTGGCAATTTTGATATCTTCTCCCGTGAGTGGATCAAAGTGGAAAATGACAGTATCCACCAAGGTCTATCCATCCTCTGGATCAAATAACAGCCAAAATGCAATGAAAAGATGGACGCACGTTATCAGCGACTCTTTGCGTAACAAGCGCAATGCCTTCTCGACCCTCAGACATATCATCCGCCTCAGTACTGCGGACTATGAACACCTTTACAGGCATGATTTTTCCGCCAACCTTTCTCGCCCAGCCAAGTCCCAGGATTCGACTCCATAGAATCGCGCCGGTCGAGGTATCCAACGCAAAGAGTTTTCCGTGGGCAGTGGAAACGATGAGCAATTGACGAAAAGAGAAGGGGTCACGGACAAGTGTTCGGAGTGAAGCAGGTGAACGGTGAGGGATAAGGCGAGGGATGGTCGACGTGGAGGGCATGGAAGAAGCCAGAGAAATTGGGGAAGACGGCGACGCGTACGACCCAGTCACAAATCGTGTTACGAAGCGGATGATGTAGTGAGGCAAATCCTAATGATGAATCGTCACGGCTGGAACGATGACATGGTTCATTATATGCGTACCTTTGTGTCCACAATCTGTCTCGCAATCTGGCTCCAAAAGTTCTCGCCTTTGACACCGCCTATCACGCCGTCCCTGGTAGGCGGGAGCTCGACTATGGTGGCCGTTTGCACAGTGGCAAGAGATTCTTCGCGAACCCATTGAAGTACGTCGCGGTCCCAGAGTTGGAGAGACCCTGTTGAGGTGACAAGGAGATGCTTGTGCGGGGCCTCGTTTTCTGGGGAAGAGACAGCAGAAGGTGAGAACGCGACCTACATGAATGTAAGATTCGACACCATCCAGTCCAAAGATGAACCACATACGTTTCTAATGATTCCGTGTTCGTTGGTATCAAAGGGGAACGCAAAACCCGTCACTTGGCCCTTACCCTCCCGTAAATTAGCCTCGAACATTTGATGGATCGCTTGCTGTGTTTGATTGGCGAATTAGAGTTTTGTGGGAGAATCGGAGGATACTCACGCTGTGGGCATTAGACCACGCAACCTTGCTTATGGATGTGCTTCCATCTACTTTGCTTGCACCGACGAAATGCCACCCTGAGGTGGAGGCAGATGGTGTCTAAGCATTTCCTCAGTATCGACCATGTAACTGGCCATCCATACCCGATCGAGATCATGCGACTCACCTCATCGCCAAAGTCCCATATCATCCTCACTGGCGAACCACCGGTTTCGTAGGCCATGACTTCTGCGGTACCGTTGTCTTGGATAGCCATGAAAAACCCATTTCCTGAAAGGTCGACGTCTTGGATGCGCTTGTACGACGCGTTGGGTATAGTCAGAACCTTGCCTTTGAGAGAAGGGGAGAGCGAAGCCGAGAAGAGGGACATGGATGCATTTGATTCCATCGACGAAGGGGAGAGCCAGACCAGACAGGGTCCAAAAACATCGGAATTTGTATCAGCAGGTGTGGAGGCGGACGCCGCTTGCGAAGGGCCCAATAATAGGAAGTCAGTGTGGACGTTCGCTATGTTGGCTGGTATGTTTACACTCGCGATGACTTGACCCGTGGCGAGATCGAGCGTCGTGACGTGTAGCGTATATGATCTGACAGATTTCGCGAAACCGGCGACATAGAGTGTCGATGTATGGGTATCGGGGTATATGTTGGTGTACATAACGAGGGAGCTGGGATAGTCAATGTCAGGGAAGGCTGGTATGTGCGGTTGTCCACTTACCCTTGGTCCTCGGACCTCCATTGCCATACAGTTTCTCCTGTGCTAGAATGGACGGACTGGACGGTGTCTCCATTAGTGAGAACGATGGCCTGGTCTCCACCCTGGGCAGAAACTAGTGTCAATGCGACACCAAGGGTCGGTGGGTCGTGGGTTTTGCTTTCTGCAGGGTTCTGTAGTCGCTTTTCGTGAACGAGATGGCCGGTCGATGCGTCGTAGACACGCAGGGTAGACCCAGCCGGCCCAGAGAGGGCGTATACACCTAACTAAACATCAGCAACGGCGCACTTGACGATGCAAACACTATCGACGCACTCTCATGGTGCACTTTGAACCCCACGATGGCGTCTTGAGCGTCGTGTATGCTTCGCCACACTGCAGAAGTCGAGGTCACGACCGGACACGCAAAAAAAAGGACACGCACCTATGGTTCCATCCGTAGCATTGAGGGCTGCCAGCACGTTGTTGCTGGTCGCGGTGAGTATGGTGTCGTCATGAAATACGGGCTTGGTGAGCTGTGAGGTGTACAGCGGAACGCCGATGAGCTTGGTGTGCCAATCGACGATGCCGACCTCTGATTCATGGATGGCGCGTGCGGCGAGGATGAGCGCAGAGAGCGAGAACAGACACCGTCGTAAGTGCATCGTCGTCGTCGTCGACAACGAGCGCGTAAGTACTTTCCCACATACCACCACGATGCCATACGACCCCGACAAATGGATAGAACAGCTCATGAACTGCCAGCATCTCCCAGAGGCCGACATGAAGGTCCTCTGCGACACCGTCCGATGCATTCTCATGGAAGAGTCCAACATCCAACCCGTCTCGTCCCCGGTCACGATATGCGGCGACATCCACGGCCAGTTCTGGGATCTCCTCGAACTGCTCAGGAAGGGCGGAATGGTACCCGAGACGAGCTACATCTTTATGGCACGTAGGCGTCGCTTTCGGTGCACAAGTCCATGCTCAATACGCTCGATCGCTTGGGGTGACAGGGCGACTTTGTGGATCGCGGTCACTACAGCCTCGAGACAGTATCCCTCCTGTTAGCCTTTAAAGCAAGGTACCCGGTTCCCTTCGCAACTCATCCTCCCCTCACACCCGCTCAGATACCCAGACAAAGTCACCCTCCTCCGAGGTAACCATGAGAGTCGACAAATAACCCAAGTTTACGGATTCTACGGTCCGGGTCGCCCCCTCGCTCCAGGATAATTACCAATTAACTTCAGATTACCACAGACGAATGCCAACAAAAGTACGGTAGTGCGGCTGTTTGGAAAGCTTGCTGTAACGTTTTTGACTATCTGAATCTCGCCGCTGTGAGCGTCTCTTGCTCCCCAGCCCTTGCGTGGTGACCTACTTGGATTACCCATAGATCATCGACGGAGAGACACTTTGCGTACACGGCGGACTCTCGCCGGACATCCGGACATTGGATCAGATACGGGTCTTGTCGCGCGCTCAGGAAATTCCACACGAGGGTGCCTTTTGCGGTCCGTCCCTTTCATTTCCGTGTCTCGTCCGCTTGTTTTACCTCCCACCCTAGACCTCATGTGGTCGGACCCTGAGGATATCGATACATGGGCTGTCAGCCCACGCGGTGCTGGTTGGCTATTTGGAGGAAACGTCACCCGGGAGGTTAGCAAATCCCTTTATGACTCTCATCCAATCTCACCATTGAAACGTAGTTTAACCACACGAATGATCTGTCCCTGATCGCTCGCGCTCACCAGCTCGTTCAAGAAGGTTACAAATACATGTTCGACGAAGCGCTCGTTACGGTATGGAGTGCACCCAATTACTGTTATCGATGTGGGAACATGGCGAGCATTTTAACGATCAGAGGGAGAGGGAACGGCGATGGTGGTTTGAGCAACGCTGAGGGTGGGAACGAGGTTGTAAACGGTGGAGACGTTGGAAGATTTTTCACGGTGTTTGGTGCTGCGGAGGAGAACGAGCGGGACAAGGGTATGCAGACAAGGAAAGTGGTGCGTATTCGCTCTCTGCTGCTGTCTTTGCTGTTTAGTACTGTTTTTCCACTGACGCGCTTGGTTATTTATAGGGTACCATGCAATACTTTGTATGACAGATGATAAATGTTACGGACATGGAAGAACACCATGTGGGAGCCTAGCAGCGCGATGCGAGTTTCAACCAAGAACCCTGAATGTCTGGCGTTCTGACCGAAGGGTGCGTGCGTTGTATGCGGAAGGGCCGCTGCTATTCGACGTGCCGCATCGGCGACCATGTAAATACCAAGGTGGGCAAATCGGCTCTGGGCGCCTCACTAGGGAACCACAGGAGCATAAAGGAGGGCACGGTCGTTGCGTTGTCTGCCTACGACTGCGCATGTGGTACTCTCCGCTAGTGTCGCGGCGGACCCCTGCCTAGCATATGTAAAGAATCATATCGCCGGCCAATGCGACGCGCAGGGGAGTATTTCCGGATAACTTTTCCTACGGCAAAGTGTCCGTCGCAAGGATACAAAGTCAACTGATTGAATGATTCAACTCCGAGCACCAAACTTCACGTTGATTCGGTCGGAATTTCGACAGCAAAGACAATCAAAGTTGACAAAACTCCATCCGGTATGTGGTGTATCTATCTGAACGGTAAACAAGCTGAGCGGCAAAGCAAGAGAAGAACGTAAAAATCATTTCCAGCATAACATCCACGACTCTCCATAATGAAAGCTGCTAACGTCCAGTTGGTAAGTCTCGTACGAAGACGTGACCAGGGTATGAACAGGAAGATAAAAAGCATGCCTGGCCCAGGGAGGAATCCAGCAGAAAGTAGTCGCATCAGAAAGCTCGATCCATCCATCATCCTGGTAATGCATTTCTCCAAAGGAGAGAAGATCTCGGGATGCCCATACTTTGACACACTGGTCTTCGGATCCAGAAACAATGTGGCTGCCATCAGGGGAATATGCAACAGATCTAACTGGACCAGTATGCCCCTTGAAAGGGCCTGCAATACACTGTCCAGTGCTCGCATCCCAGATCCTGATGGTCTTGTCCTCTGAACCAGAGACAATATGGTGACCATCAGGTGAATAGGCAACAGACAAGATATGGTCTGTATGCCCCTGGAATGGACCTGCAACACACTCACCAGTGGTGGGATTCCAAATCCTGATAGTCTTGTCCCTAGAGCAAGAGACAATATGACTACCATCTGGTGAGTAGGCAACAGATTGCACTGCATCTGTGTGCCCATGGAATGGACCTGCCACACATACACCAGTGGTTGGATTCCAAACCCTGATGGTGTTATCTTTTGCACCAGAGACAAGGTAGCTGCCATCTGGTGAGTAGCCAACAGAGTAAACCCAACTAGTGTGTTCCATGAATGGACCTGCCACATATTGACCAGTAAGTGCATCCCAGATCACAATGCATGTGTCCCCAGAACCTGAGGCAACATACTTGCCATCAGGAGAACATGCAACAGAAAAAACTGTATTAGTGTGCCCATGAAATGAAGGTGCTTTTCCAATCACATATTGTTCAGTGGACATGTCCCAAATTCCAATGGAACAGCCCGAGCCAAAGATAATCCGACTGCCATCAGGTGAAAACACAATAGAAGTAACAATGCCATCAAGAGCTGACAATGGTGTTGGAGTATATTGGCCTGTCTTCACATCCCAGATCTTGATGGTCTTGTCATGGGAACCAGAGACAATTCTACTGCCATCAGGTGAGTAGGTGACAGAGTTAACCATTCTTGAGTGCCCTTGGAAGGAATTTTGAATATGGTAATTGGTGATTGCATTCCAAATCTTGATAGTGTAGTCCCAAGAACCAGAGACAATGCAGTTTCCATGGGGTGAATAGGCAACTGAGGTGACAACACCTGTATGACCCCTATATGGACCTGCTATACACTGACCAGTGTGTGCATCCCAGAGTCTGAGAGTCATGTCTGAAGAGGCAGAGACAATGAAGTTGCCATCAGGTGAATAGGCAACAGAGTTGACTTTATAAGTATGCCCTTGGAATGGACCCACAACACACTGCCCAGTGGTTGCATCCCAGACCCTGATGGCATCATTCCCTCCAGAGGCAACATGGCAACAGTCAGGTGAATAAGCCACAGAATAGACAGAGGTATGACCCTGGAGAGGACCAGTGGTGCATATTCCTGTGGTGACATTCCAGATCCTAAGAGTCTGGTCAAGAGAGCCAGAGACAATGTGACTGCCACCAGGAGAATAGGCAAGAGAGGTGACTGTGTCCTTGTGGCCTTGGAATGGGTCTCCCACACCTTGCCCACTATCTGCATCCCAGATCCTAATGGTCCTGTCTGAAGAGCCAGAGGCAATGTAGCTGCCATCAGGTGAAAAAGCAACACAGAAGACCATATAACTGTGTCCCTGGAATGGACCTGCAATGTGTTGCCCTGTACTTGCATCCCACACCCTAACAGTACTGTCCACAGAGCCAGAGGCAATGTAACACCCGTCAGGAGAATAGGAAACAGACATGATAGCCCCTGTGTGCACTTGTGGTAGAACTGCCATGCACTGTCCAGTGATTGGATTCCAGACTCTGATAGTCTTGTCGGCTGAGCCAGATGCAATTTGGCTGCCATCAGGTGAATAGGCAACACTTTCAACAGACTCCATATGCCCCTGCAAAGTATGAACCTCTGCTGGCCAGCTAGTTGGATGTCCCAAGACAACTGAAAGATGACTCTGAAGATGGTTGACCCATAGCTGGCAGAGTGGAGAGCTTGAAGGGGTCTGTGGCATGGCTGACAAATAGAGGTGGGGTGTGGATTCTCGGAGGATAGGTGCAAACAACTGGATGAACTGGGATGCCTCTGTTGCAAGAATGGCAACTTCGTGGTCCTGTTAACATCATTGTCAATATTTGTCACTCGCTATAGTGTTCAATCCTACCTCGGCCCATTGTCGGAGGATATTACAACTTATAAGGGCAGAGAGGGTGCACGACACAGGGTCAGTCAGGGAAAGAAGACTGATGGACTCTAGCCAGAATGGAAAGAAACCCTTGAAGAATGCAGTGACCTCATCCAACAATTCCGAGGTACATTCTGCATGTTGCAGGTGTTCCATCCAATACTGGCAGGAGTAGGAGAGGTAGGGGGGGATGGCAGTCATCACCCGAGCCTTGAGGTCAGGGACGGCAGCATTGCGGAGTCGAGAGTCCTTGAGGTCGCAGATGTTGAACTTGAGCATCTTCCGCATACACCCAAGGGATGCGTGACCAAGCGCGAGGGAATGACGGGGTGAAATGTTGACATGAAAGATCGAGCTGCGAGCGTCGTCTAGTAAAAAGTCTCGAAACGAGGTATGGAGTGGGCGGACGGGTTTCCGTTCATTATGAGCTCCGTCGAGCAATGCGCCCATGGGTTTGATGATGTCTCGAATATTCGGGCGACCATCGAAGAGAGCGGTGAGCGCAGTGAGAGACAACGGCTCCTTGAGGGCAAGGACAAAGGCCATTACGTCCCGAAACCTGTCTTGAACATGTTCCAAGGTAAACAGCTGGCCAAGAATGGTCCGATATAGCTCGTCCAGCGGATGAACAGCGATGTCGTTCTTTCTTTGGATGAGTATCTTGAGCCGTTCGGGTATATCCAGTCCAACGGCACCGTCCCCTTCAATAAACCTGCACGCGGTGGATGCCCACTGGAAGAGATGCTGCGAGTGGCGGACAAGGTGTCGACACCACACCTGGTTCGGCCAAGCGGTTTCAAGTTCGGTGTACTGACGCAGGGAGTGACGGATAAACCTTCCAATGTCCTCGTCGACGATACCCTCGGGGATATCACCCAGCTGCTTATGGACGACCCGGGGGCTAGACGTAAGCGCGGCGAGGATGTCGATTTCTGGCCGAGCGGTGATGAGGAAGCGTAGGTTTGTCGGCAAATTGTTCTCATCGATCTGCTCCGCGAGGGCACGGAGGAAACTGCGGCGATTGGGTTGGTCTCCGCTCTCGTCAAGGGCATCGACCACAACGATCAACGGTCCGATAGCATCGAGGTTCTTGCTAGGCTCGATGATGAGCCGCTTGACTTGTTCCGAGAGGGACACTGAAGTGCGAAGCGAACGGTTGTCCTTCACGATCCGACAAAGTTCAGCCTTGTATTGAGGGTCGTGGTCGGAGAGGTTGAGGGCAATGGTGCTGAAAAAGGTTTGCGGGTTGCGTC
This sequence comes from Tylopilus intermedius, assembly GCA_038091255.1. Lineage (NCBI taxonomy): Eukaryota > Fungi > Basidiomycota > Agaricomycetes > Boletales > Boletaceae > Tylopilus > Tylopilus intermedius. The sequence continues at coordinate 11,574 of JBBPOD010000370.1, read as the reverse complement.
TCGTGACGTCACTACGAAGGAAGCAGAACGAGGAGCCTAATCTCTTTTGCCCATCGTAGAGTCGAGCAATGGAGTGGGCGACGGCTGATTTGCCTGATCCGGCGACACCAGTGAGCAAGCATACCCGCGGGGCATCTTCGTCAGGATTGTTGAGGATGTCGCATATATCCTGGATGATCGCTACGCGAGTCCCTGGCAAGCAGCCTTTCTCCTCCACGTATCTGGCGCCACGCGCATAGGGCATATCGTGCAAGTCGATGGATTCCGCTACGTGAGAAACACCTGAGCCACACGCTTCGATTTCGATAAAAAGAACGTACCGATGGTCTCTACAACATTCATCATACGGAAGACGGTGACACCGGAGTACAACGTAACACCATCTAAGAAAGCTACTTTCAGTTCTTGGAGCTTGTCCTCGTAATCCGCAATCTTTGAGTCGATGTTTGAGAATGTGTATTTCACAGTGCGCGTCCCTACAAAAGGCATCAGTGGCCGACATCGTAATGACACAGACGACTGACAGAAACTATTCTGCTTTGTATATTCAGCAATGAAGTACCCGCATTCTGTCACCTGTCGGATAAGAAGCCTGAGAGGCTCTTTGTGCGCATCCACTGCCTTCAAGGCTTCTGCATCCTCGACGAACGTGAAAACGCCGCTCATTGTTCCCGCCAAGCGCACGACCCGATCGTCACGATTTTTCTGCTTTATGAGTACCTGCGTGAAACAATGAGCCATAGTAAGACTATGAACCAACAGGCAGACCTGATTTGCAGCCGATATCACGGACCAAGCTAAGGACGCGTAAGGGTGAATCTATGCAGCATTAGACACTGGGGACGAAGCACTCGATGATAAATACCTCCGCAATCCCAGCCACGATCTGGTTAAAAAGAGCCATTCTCTGCAACAGAACACCCCACGTATTCTCGAACGTCTGAAGCTCGGTCACGACGCTTGTGCTAGTGCTGATCGCAGAGCCCACAAGGTTCGCAATTTGGGCCGTGGGGGAGAGCACGTTGAGTGTCTCAGTCACCTTGTTGACGGCGTCCCCGGCTTGTGCGTCTGCACTAAGGTCACGAGGAAACCCAGTGGTCAACGCAAACTTGATCGTAATTCCAGAAGGTTGAATTTGCTCGTCGGAGGTATCTTTGGGAAGAGACGCTTCCAGCACTTTGGTCACAATGATCGCATCAGTGGAACAATCGATATAAAGAGTCTCCCCATACCGCCATCCTTTAATCTCCCCAAAATCCCGCCGACAGTATCAGCAAGCATTCCAACAAGTTGATCCTGACCAATGAGCGGCTTCCGGTAAACCTTAGCGAGAAGGACGGAACCATCGCTCCCATCGCTAATTCAGACTGATTCAGCTCGCAAGCACCAAGGTATACACATGCACGCACAAGTAGAAATTTTCATCCCAAGAGGCACAATTTTTCTTCTCTTTTGCATGCTTCGTTGTCCGCGGGGTGCCGTCTACCAGGAATTGGACGTGGTATTGTCTTGCTTCCCGGAATTTACGTCGGGGCGGAGTGTGAAGCTCTATGTCTGAAGATGTATGAGTTGGCAGGTAATAGCAGGTCGAACGCTGCGACCGCACCGTTTATGGTGATTTTCTTCCTCCTGGAACCATATTCAACACCCTTCGGAAGCCATGAGAGTACTGGACATACCCGGGCCTGCTTGCATTCTGAACCATGCTTTGAGTTGAGTCGCTGGTATCCATGGTGGTACAGGGGATGCTGGTGGATATATGATGAGAGACGGAGAGGTGGTCGCTTAATGCTGTGGGTACCGAATACAGAACAAGGCATCATTATTTGTGGTTGCAATGCCCTGTGGGTGCGGGCGCTTGTAGCGAAGCGGACCGCGAGGCCGCACTAGAACCACATTTCTGAGCAGCCAACAGGAAGAGCGAGTCGCCGACGGGCCTCGTCAGTGGTAGGGTTAAGTTCACCTCTTCCCATTACCTGGATGAAAACGAATGGCAAATTGTAAAGCTTGCACACCAGTGTCGGTTCCACTACCCTTGTCCTGTCGGGATGAGAGTACTCGGGTCAAATTCACGTTCTAACCTCAAGTCTTGATGGAGCGGTCGACCGACGCCACTAATACTCAGAATCGCCTGGATAATGCTCGGTGGGTGAAATCGAAGTGAACATGCATGAATTTAATGCAATCCTGTAGCGATAAATCATACCTATGCATCACTTTGAGAACGTACGTGTGAGGTCGGGGTACGCGATTCGCACCTGTCACAACGTGGTTAAAATGACCAAGGCGATTATGACAATGTTTCTTGTCATAATTGCCTTGGCCATTTTAACCATGTTGTGGCACAGACTCGGAGGGAGTGCCCGTGATCCAAATTTCCTTTGCAGAGAAGGAGGATGTCTTTCACCAGAGTTAGGGTGAGCTCGCGATCAGTATGTGGCCGCGGTGGTGGCAACCTTACTTGATGTAGAAGCTGGACCACCATGCCTGTCATGACGCCGCGGCAAGTGCATATTCGAGCCTCGTCAAGAATTCTTGACGGTTGGGTGAGCGGTTGGACGTTTGCGCCGAAGATGATGAGCTGATGTGCAGGATCTAGGCGCCTGCCATCCCGCGGAGTCAGTCGGGCTCAGAGGTCGCCGGACCACCATACGAACTCTAAACCCAACTCCGCTCTCCAACGAGCAAGCCACGCTCTGCCCGTAACAGAGTTCCGAAAGCCTGCTTCAGAGAGTCCAAAAATACCTCCTTTATTTACCGGACACAAGTCGGTGATTTTGCACATTGCCGGTGTGGTTTTACTCCTCCCATTCCCTTCATGCTGTCCCAAGACCGCTGAAACCAAATACCGGAGCGCCACAGGCGACTCCGAGTCAGATCGAACGGCGAACCGTCCCACTGGCATGATTCACAACTGTCACTCAAAGTACGTTCAGAACCTTGACGAATCCGGGTAACGTCGTGTGTATCCATCGGCCCAGCATGTATACTAACGCAAATAGCTTATTTTGGGGATGCTCAGCGGCCCAGACCGGCACAATGACTCAGAATGCCTTGTAAGGTGTAATGATGTGTTTTACCGGTAAACAACAAGGCACAAGTGGCATATTAGCGGCCAAGGTTGAATACAAATTTGAACTTCTCCACGCTTACTCTGAAAAGAGGGGTGCATTGGCTCCCGTACTAGCAAGGGGCTCAGCTAGGGACCTAGGGTCCGCTCCATTGGACTTGTAACAATGTTCCGAGTGGTCGTGCCTCGGAAGAAATATTCGCCCACAACCCGCTTTCGATCTGACGATGTGCCGCACAAACGTTTCTATTCCCCCAGGGACGGCGACGACTCGGATCCTTCGTCCCCACGAAGGTGGGATCGCTCGTGTCAAAAAGTCGTCCATTAAGACGTAGGATACACAACTAATAGGCTACGTAGCGGCTGGTTCATGTACTAATTAGAAACAGGTCAGGGAATATGTTATATCATGATTCGACAGTCAATCGCCAGGAAAACAGAGTCAGTGAACTGATGATGCGAAAGTCAAAAGCGTAATGCGATCAATGTAAGCATAGCTGCGCCCATGCACACGGAAGCAAATATGCTAACTGCCTTTGGCTGCAAGGCCCAGGAGTAGCACAAAATGCCGACAATGTTGAGTATGAAGCCTACACCAGCAAGGAGGATACAAATTGCGTGGGTCCGATCCAAGATTTGGTGGGGCGATTCCTGCGACTTGAGCAGTCCGACCTGCTCGATATGGGGATTGGCCGAAAACACATATCGTCCAACTGGACTCGAGCTATGCGCGTTGTTTTGCGATATAATCGTCCGCGTCGTCGGTGCTTGTTGAAGGCGACCCCGTTCAACGTCCTTGATCATGGGGTCGCTAACAGGCGAGTTGGTCACGATGCCTTCTGCAATCAGCTCCTCCCGCGTAGCCTCCCTCAGCTTGTAGCTGATCAAGAGGAATGCACCCAAAAACGAGAGGACAGCTTCATGCGCAATGCGTGAGCGAGGTCCTACTGAACAAGCAGAATTATGGCACATACATGCATAAACGTGTACGATCAATGCTCCAATAAGACTCGCGTTTGATACTTGCAACATGACGTTTCTAAGATCATTGTCATTGGCCGGTTTCGTGTTCACCAGCATAGCTGCTTCCGTAGATGCGAAGAAGGTGGTCTATAAACACCGTCTCACCAAACTGCACGGAAGAGCAGAATGCGTCAACTCACGATAACACTGATGAGCTGGAGTCGTTCCTGCCAGGAGCTGACGAGGTTCCTCATTGCTAATTTCCGCACCTTTTCATCCTCCATGTCTTGTTCCTCCTGTGTGCCTAAACGCGAGACGTTAGGCAAGATACACAAGACGCAAGGTTTGACGAACTTTTTTTCTCTGGCATCTCGTCGAACATATCCATATCGTACCGCCGCTTCAAAAATCCGCTACCAGTGGTATTTAGCGGGTGTCGCGCAGTGCCATCCGCTTGTTTGTTTGATTCTGGAGGTGAATGGTACGCATATAACAACACGGGGAGGTGAACAGTAAACGTACCAGCGGACGGGTGCATGCGTGAGTGGCTCATTTCGGTGCCGAAGAAGGGATGGGGGGTGTGCTACATCGCGTATTTCACGACGCTGATTATATATGCCCGCCGAGGAAACCTGTACAGAACACAAAGATGCTGTGTTGACTTGTCGAGTCAACCAGATTTATTGCAGCTTGCTCCACTTTGGGTAATCCTCGGCGACAAGGATTCGTTGGTTGATCCGCAACGATGATTGGTACTCGGCCGGAGAAGGCTCCGTGATTGGCTGGGTACAAAACCGAAGCAACACAAATGCGGCCTGTCAGCAAATACCGACCAACCGATGGGCACCCAGTGCAGCCGGTTTTTCCATAAATCGCGGTGATAGTTTTCAGAGTCTAATAACTTAGAGCCCAGACGGGAGGTGGACCTCAGGGACCAAACCCAGACTTGTAGGGCAATGCTGGGATGCCGAGCAGCGGCCTGCCGAGATGCCGTTTCAGAGCAACTCAGCGCTGAGGCGTATCACCAATTCACTCACCACCGCTTCCCACCACCACCAACACCGCTGTAGCAATGCCACCCAGCAGATCAAGTCAGGTCTCGTCGCGTGGAAGGAAAGGAAAACAGAAGGCTACGGAGTCCACGTCGGATGGCAGCGATCAATCAGCAACGAAATCTGAACACCCTGGGCCCATGTCCACACACTGGAGCATTGGTGACGAAGTCTACCTCATCGATCTCGCACTGTCGCAGAAAATGGAGATGGGGGATGGTGCCAATTTCAAGAATTCGTTCTGGAGCGATGTAGCTAGTAGGTTTCCGCTGCCCACCCATGGGAAGCACAAAACGGCGGACGCTTGCAAGGATAAGTGGGCGAGAGTGAGTAATTGCTTTTTTGTGTATTTATACCGTGACCGTTGATTCGGAAATCCTTAGATGAAGAAGATCTACAACGTTGTAAACAAGATTGCGAATACATCTGGGCTGGCCTACTCACAAGAGCGAGGGGCAAACATCACGATAGAAAGTCAGCACGTGTGGGACACTATCGTAAAGGTACATTCCACTGGCACTTGCTACGCATTGTCTACTAGCAATACCTAACAAGTACGAATTGTTGACAGACAACGAAGGGTGCTGCCAGGTTCCGAACGGAAGGCTGGATCCACTACGAGAAGATGAAGCAACTAATGCCATCGAAGAGTGCCGGTCATACGAGATTCACTGTTGGACTCGGACTTGGAGACCCTGGGCCCCCACCAGCAAGCGCTTCGCATTCATCCCCACCAATCATTACGCACCAGAGTACTAGCCAATCGGAGCATAGCACAAACGCGATTTCACCCCCCACTAATCCCGCTAATTCAAACCACGACACCGTGCAATATCCTGAAGCCGAAATGATGTCACTCACGCTGGGGCCCGCTGGCGGGCCAAGTGACCCTGCTGCTGCAACGATCCGAGTCAGCAGACTCGGTGGACCAAACTTGAATGAACCTGGGCCTGCTCAGGCTATATCTGAGTTGAGCATCCCAGCAGGCCCACATCCGAGTCGTGATTTGCCTTCCCCGTCTTCTGCCGGCGTGGCTGAGTCAGCCTTTCGGTCACCTTCAGTCCCCACTTCATACGTTGGCTCTGCCATTAGCTCAATCAACCCTTCGTCGAGTGTCTCTGCTCGCATTGAGCGCACAAACAAGCGCAAGGCGGCAGATGATGGTGATGTATCTATGGCAGGCCCGGGAGCACCAGTGCCTGTCCCTCGGGCTGGGACTTCGGGAAGTGCAGTCTCTGGGTCTGCCAGTGTGGTATCTAGTAGTGCCGCGAGGAGTCGGAAACGACGTGCCCCAAACCCATCTAGTGATTTTGGTTTCCTTCGGGAGGACATCAGCACATTGCACTCGTCATTCCAGGCCAACACAAATCTTATCGAACGCGTCATGCAATCAGGCTCGTCAAAATCAGCTACGACATCAAATCCAACATCTCAGCTCGTTCAAGTGGCAATTGAAGCCCAGGCTGCAGCTGCTGAAAAACGGAACAGAGCAAGGTCAATTCTGCTCGAACGTGATAAGGATTTTCTTTCGGCCGAGGAGATGATTGCCGTATTTGATGCTTTTGGGACGAACAATGACTTCGTTGATGGATACCTTTTGCTTTCGACATCACCCGCAAGCACGGATGAGTTTCGGCACAAGTGGTTGAGAAAGCGGATTGCGGACTCGGAGGAACAATGATTTCGTATGGTACAGTGATGTCTTTGTCATGCTATTGACTTGTATTCATCATGATTGTGATCGTTGGACTTGGAGTGGTGTGCTAGCCCAGCACCAGGCCTATCACACACCGGTAGAGTTGTCACGAAGGTATTGAAGATGATCCTGCCAAAGGCTCTCCATTATCTCATCCCGCTTTGCTGCCATCAAGTCTCGTTCCTGCGCCGTGATAAAACCGTCTGCTGTGTCCCCATATATCGCTGATTGATTCCCGACACCTGTCAAAGCCTCAGCAGCAACTTGTTCTGCTTCGCGTTCTTCAAACTCGTCTGGATCGTAGTATCGGATGATGTTGTGGATACAACAGAGGGCAGGGGGAATGCGTGCTTGAATCTCCATGCTATATTCAGGGGGGATCACAAGAATTCGAAATCGTCGCTTGAGAACTCCAATGATTCGCTCAACAACATTGCGAAGCTGTGCGTGACGCAGATTGAAATATTCCTGCGCATTTGCAGGCCTTGAAAAATGTGAATAATAAAATCACTGGCAAGACAAAAGGTAATACATACTTCATTTGTGCACGGTTCCATTCTGGTAAATGGTACCGTGTACCACGGTATGGGACTAATAATTGTGGACAGAGCGGATAGCCCGCATCGGCAAGGTAGTACTTTGTAGAAGGGATTGTAAAGTTGGTGGTGCGTGCATCATGGTAAACCGAAGCATCGGCGGCAGACCCTTCCCACCCACTAAGAACATACATGAATTCTAGATCGAAATTGCAGGCAACAAGACAATTTTGTGAATGGAAGCCCTTCCGGTTGCGAGTGGCATCCCTCTCCGCTGCTGATGGGGTACATGCGATGTGGGTCCCATCAATTGCGCCAATGGCATCTTTGAAGAAGGGAAATACGATGGGGTCGTCAGCAATGCGAGGGGGTGTTGGGTTGTCTGCACGGGGTAATTTGACATATCTGGTATATATTCCAGGTGACGTGAATGCAACCAACATCTTGTGAAAGTATCTATGAACAGTTGTTAGTAAAGTTTTCGGCACAAAACGAGAAGAAAAAACATGCTTGGATATTGTATCATTCGACCGCTGAAAACGCTCCCCAACATGCCTGCATGACAGGCCAGTTACACAGGTATATAAGAATATGCTAAGTTGTTCTTCCAGCATAACATTTTTGGAGTGGGTGTATCCATGAGACAATAACTCATTGATCAGGTGTCGAAAGACATCCTTTCGGACACCAAGTTCATTGCGAATCCGATCAGGGTGGCCATTCAAGAGCTCCTCCACCCACATTTTTCCTGTCAGAATCGAAGTGTGATAAGGAATGCGTGGTGCTTGTCGAGCAGCATCGGCCACCATCTGGGTGGCAAGAAGGATTGATCTCATGAGAACATTGCCAATCTGTTGGTTTTGAAGGAGTAGAGCGGTCAGGAATGGGGTGGTATCACCATCGTCGTCGTCGTCTTGAAAGCCGGAGTCATGGAAGGCTGAGGATCTACTACTGTCTGTATCGCTGTCGGGCATTTGGGCGTGCGCTATCTGATGACGATCTTGTCGGCAGTCAGGAAATTCCAAGCTCCGCTTCAACGTCCAAGCTCGGATTCAGGTGAAAGCCAAGCCCGGGTGCACCTCCCGTCTGGGCTCTAAGATGTCATGGTGTTCAGAGTTTGGATTGAATATATCTTGAGTGTGACAAACATCATAGGTTGTGTAGTTGATCTGAAGGATGTTTATTTTTGAGTATCACATGGTCTGGGTCAGTGTCCAATGTACCAAAGCCATTTGACCCTTATAGTTAGCTGAGGTGACATGAGTCATAGTACATCCCATTTTGGAACAGGCTTTGACAGACTGGAATTCCCTATCATACAGTAGGTACCCTGGGAGAATTTGGAAGCATGCTAGTATTTGCTGGCCTGAGCTGCATCACTATAGTGGATGTCTGAGTTATGCATTCACACTTACTACCACCGACTTGAAGGATAACAACTACAATAAAATGCTAGCTAAGTACAGGTTGCTGAGACAATAAATGGCCCAGGTTGTCCTTATTCTTTAACTTATCTCAAGTCTAAGTAGTACATAGTGGGACAAGCACTGGCAAGATGGCTAGGATGAGGTGTAGACTTTGCCATTGTCCACATGGTGGCTGTGCATATGTAGTGGAACAGAGGTCATGTTGTCCTGCTTGGGCCTCAATGCACTACATACTAGTAGTAAGATGAGAATGAGACTCTTGTTGGCATCTTTAGCAAGTTGAGGGTGGCATCATATCCTATTCTCACATTACTCAGAATGGGTGGATGGCACATTAATACTAACCTGGGCCTTTTCTTTGTGCTACACAGTGGGACAGCAGGTATTGTCATTATGCTTCTTGCCTGCACAATTGAGGAGGACATTATTGTAGTTGTCCTGTTGTCATCCCCTTTGGAATGGTCAACTTGAATATGGATGGTGAGATGGATATGAAAGGCAGGCATCATTATGATCCAGGCTTGAGTCCATGGCTACATACTAGTGGCATTAGGACAATTGAGGGTGTTGTCTTCATCATGTTTTTTATCTCCTTGAGACAAATAGTGCATTGGACCTGGCTCTGTTCTTGTCTGAGTCCCTGCTTCTTTGTGCTATGTGGTGGGGTGGGCATATGAATGGCAGGTGTTGGAGTTGTCCATGGCTCCTTGCACCATGACTATGCAGTGGGCTGGGGATGATTGGGGACATTGTCACCCTTGTTGGCAGCATGTTGGCTTGCTGTCCTTGTCCTGGCCTCTATGCTCTACAGGTATGTGTTGGAACATGGATAAGACTTGGTATTGTCCTTGGCTAGTCACATTGCATAGCAGTAGGCATGGCCAATATGACTCTGAGATTGGCTACTTGAGATCATCATAGAACAATCCAGGAAGTTCTAGCATATTGCATGTTGACCATGTGATCAAATGAGGACCTGCAAGAGGTGAGAAAAGTCAAGTAGGAGAGGGAAGAGCAGCAACATGACACTGAGGCCCAGGGTTGAGCTATGAACTGATACCTTGGATTTGGGCTTGAATGCAGCTGGGAAGGGAAGTCAATGTGATGGGTGCAGTTGATGGTCATGTTGATGTCATGTGTTTATAGGGCATGGTGACCATGTAGGCAAGCAAGGGCCTATGCAAGGAAGGGCCTACTAGTATGTAAGGAGGGAAAGCTTGGGTGCACTCAAGTGTCAAGTAGGAAACTTGGGAGTAAATGGGGTAAACATAGCTGGAGAGTGATTGATGGTGATTGTATGACTAAGTAAGGCCCAGTGAGATGTTGGAGAAATGAACCAGGGAAGGAATACTAGTATGTGTAGGAAGATGAATTGAGCTGGACAACCAGAAAGTCAAAATGGCTGAATGACTCCAGTGAGTAGAGGACCTGAACACAGATATTGCAAGGAATGATCAAGGAGCCAGTGAAAATCAATCAATCTAGGGGATACAAATGGCATTAGACCAAATGCTAAGATGACTTGGAAGGGTACTGAATAAACCACATCACAAGCCAATATAACTCAAAGCAGGGGCACTCCATGGAAGAAAGGAGAATAGAAAATTGATGGAACACTCACCTGGACTATCCAACTTGATTCCAATTTCCAATGGTTACTAGTACTACTGTGTTGATGAGAATGGCTGTAAGGGGCTTAAGGCCCCTTTTGGTACTTACAGGTCATTGTGAGCCCAATAGGTGATTGAGACTTTGATTCAAGTTGGGCACATGTGACAAAGGATATCACATGCACTGTAGTCTAGTAGATAAATGGGGAGCCTCATGGCAATGGGCTCCTCATCTTTTTTACCTCTACATTATCATATGGTGAATCCATAATAGTTCACTTTGCCCACATGATCTTGAGGACTACTAGTAAGGATATAAATCTTACAATTTTTTGAAGTGTGTTCATGAATTTACTATGAGCCATATCATAACCTGCAGTTATGTGAAAATGGCAGCTACTCAGCCATCTGGCAATGGGGGCAAAGCACTTCCAGACAATGGTTGACAAATTCCTAAGGATCCATCCAAAGGAAAGAAGTCAACTAAAAAGTTGAAGAAAAAAGGATCTGCTTCCAGAAATGAGGCTGAAAATATCAGTCAAGGATCAAATGAAAGAAAACCTGAGACTGGTAATGCCCACTGGCAGATGCTGGGGAAATACCAAGTCCTCCAATCAGAGGATAGTGCTCAGGCTGAAAGAGTCATGAGCTTAAGGAAAGTGACTTGAATGACTGGAATTTCCAGCACAATGGCAGATATGCTAAGCCTCCTCATATTTTAGCATACTGAGTATGAGCTAACCTGCCTATCATTGGAGCCTGAAGCTCCTCAAAGGAATGAGGGTTCCCTTGGACAAATATTCATGGAGGGGGTAAGACTCCTAATAAGGCCACCTACAGTGGAAACCTCCTTTAGGTCTTCGATCCTAAGGAATGCCTCTTTACATCCAGTGCAAATATATGAAAACATTGTAGACTATCTCAATTATGATGAAATGCACTATCAGTGGATGGATTATGAACAAGGCCCACTGGCAGGTGGTTTTGATAACCACAGGATTGAACCAGGATAAGCCCAGGCCCACTTGATCAACCAACTTCAAGTTGCCATCAATAGGGAAGTTGAAAGACTTGGGTTTTCAATTGAGTTGGAAAATGGTGCAGCTGAAGCACCTTTGAAGTATGAAGAGGGGATTACCCCTCAGGTGATATTGGGGAATACTCCCCAATGAACTTGTCACTGAGAGGGATTGGCCTCTGATATCAAATTGCCCAAGTTA
>JBBPOD010000369.1:0-20293 GCA_038091255.1 Tylopilus intermedius | reverse complement strand
GGCTGACTCCTGAATCGGTGGTCGATGCCCGGGAGCGAGATGGTCATGGCGTTGGCCGTATCCCCTATCACCACTCCTATGCTCTCTCGGTGGCCCTCGCGCCCCGCTCTCGGCGCCGATCGATCTGACATGGGATGGCGCATCCTGAAACGACCGGGTTCGGTGGGGACGCCCGGTATTCAGATATGATTCAGAACGCCAGAGGTAAAGAAGACCGCACGAAACAAACGATCCAGATGCGCGATGCAACGATCGAGCACGTCGGGTTCACACCACAGGGGCTATTCCCAAAATCTAAGATTGACGCCCGCGCGCAAGAGCTTGCAGCCGCGGATGTCAAGTGAGGAAGAGACGGACAACTCACAACAACATCCGGCCTTGGTTTGCTATCTCGGAGGGTTAGAGCGCCGTTCCGTCAAACTCGGAACAAGCCATCGTGCCTGGATGCAAGACGTGACCTGCTTGGGGCGCACCGATCGTGAAAAAAGCGCGGGGGAGACAATACGACACACAGCGATAGCGCTGACACCGACGACCGGGCTAGCAACGCTGTGCGCGCACACGCGGGTTGTGGAGCTTACTCCACGACGTTCTCGTACACTGCGAGGTTCGAGACTCGGAAGAGGCCAGGTGGCGATGCTGGCTCAGCTCGTCAGCGGGCTCATCCACGGTGATCGGTGAAAATGAACAGTCCAAACCGAGAATTCTGGAAGAGCGAAGAAGTAGATGGAATCAACTTTCCGAGAAGAGGCAGCTGACATGCCTTGGAGGCGAGTCAGCGGTAATCACGACTGCACTCCGCTAAGATCAGTGCCTGACCAAATGAAGTGAGGTCAAGTGTCGTGTTCCCACAGAGTCCGAGCTCACGTAGAGCTTTTCATTTTGCGGTTGCCATACAAGGATGCAAGGTTTACGCTACAGTGAGGACGCAACGACTGGTTTCCTATGTAGTGCGAACGCCAGGAGGTGCTGTATTCTACGCTTCATTATCGGGAAAGCAAGTCCGAATATGTCGATGGATCAAAGAGGGTACCGGCAGTCACCGACGGCGAGTAGCAGACGAAGCAGCGGAACGTAGCCGTGCCCGGCTGGGTTTCTTCGTCAGCCGTGGCTCAATATCCTCCTGTCGGATGTTCTTGTTCTTCTCGACAAGTTTGCCGGTGTCCCAGTGTCCAAACTTTCTACGTACCGCATTGCTGCCAGATTCCAAATACTCTGCTCGGGTAAGAAGATGGCTCGGAAAGTCTGGATGTTTGGCAAATGCCAATGCAGAGCGGTATAGTTCTGTCACCGGGCTGATCCGTGTGGCGTATGTCATCATGATGATAGCGGGTAAAAAAAACTCACTCATCAGACTTGAAAATGTTTATCTCAAAATCTACCGGAGCAAGAGAACGCAATTCCGTCATGCTAATTCATAGTCAGTGAGATCTCACGACGGGCTATACACGTGTCCGGATATGCGTACAGTCTTTCATGGAATCCGGAGAACTTGGTATTACCACCGGTGACACCAATATTTGCCCAAAACATACCCTGAAGATCGTCAGGGAGTAACGCAATGGACGCCGCTATCGTGCCTGGGAGCCCAGTCTGCTCTAATCCTGGAACAGGGAGGAACAATAAGTCGACAAGTGAGAGACATGGTATATTTCAACCACCAACCGATATCATCGGGTCGAAATAGGAGTTCTGGGATTGTGAAACGTTCATTCTCCATGAGAAGTACTTGATCTGTTGGGGTGAGCTCATATCCGGGCCGCCTGATCTCGCCCGCTCGATTGATGGAAAAGTTGGGTAAGAGGTATTCCATCACAATGGAATTCTGCTTTGGACTCGACCTTTGTTGGTTGAACAATTGCCTGCTGCGTAGTGAAGCAACGACGTACCTACAGGTTTCGAGGTCCGCAATGAACTGCGTTGAGACGTAACAGCACGCCTCCTTGGCCTGATTCATAATGTATGTTTCATCCATCATATTCCATTGGCGATATGAGACCACCTCTTTCAACTGATTAGTCAGGAGTTTGCCTCCGACATCCATTCTGAAATCAGACAAGGAACATTAAACAGTGGAAGGTTCTAATCGAAAAGGCCCACCTCTTGACGGCATGCCACTGGATTTGACGGTTGATCAAAGGTACCACATGCGTAAAGCTGAAGCCAGAATCAACAATGAGGGAACACTCGGGAGCATTGAATCCCTCAGCGGCGAAGAGAGAACCATATGGAATCATGGCAGCGGCTGGACGGGAATGTTGTATGAGCGTGGCGCCAAGTAACCAAGGAGGAACAAGACTTACGTGTGCATCTGTAATAGGACTGAAATTCGTATTCCTCGAAGACAAACTGATCGTAGACGTCTTGGATATTTGGCAAGTTGAAATAAGGTTCAGTGATGATGAGCGACGACTCTGGCGCGTTTACCTGCAGAGGCTGCAGCGCTGGCTAGGGGAGCAGAAGAAGGGTACTGACGGAGAGGGCTTCTGTTGAGAACAAGCCATCCCAAACGGCCTTTTGCGCATCCCAGTCCACGAGATAGCCCTAATTCGCACCGGGATCAGTCGCATCAGACATGATCACGGCGTGTTTAATCGGGGAGAATAAGCCGCACCTTTTCGAAAGGGAGCCGATAGTGGAGTGAGGAAAAATCTCTACAGCGGGCAATCTCATGACCGATGTACGTAGTCTTGTCTCCCTTTGATCGGACGACGGCGTTGGGAATAATGCTTGGGGAGGACGGTCAAGTTTTTCCCTCTAGGATGAAGAGAGAAGCCAGGCATACCGGACTGTTTCATCGTTGCCGACGACGCCGGCTTTAATTGTGGACCCGCCGTTGTCGAGCACGACGGTAGTGCATGTCTGCATCGTGGTCGGGCGTGAGAAGGACGCGTAGTCGGTCTTCGCCGTCGTCCGTGACGGTCTTGAGAATCCTCGGAGACCTCAAACGCTTGATGCAAGGCAAGTGCTCCGAATATGGCTCGCCCCCCACGGCCCACGGGTTCCTGACTCACCCGCTCGCTACAGATGTGTGTTGCTTTTTTCACCCTCGACCACCCCGATTACGCTCTGTGCGTCCTTTGTTAGATGGTAACCTGTGGTGTTCATCGTTGTATTCAGCATCTTGTGCAGCAACCGGGACGAGTTTCTCGCCAGACCGACCCAACCCGCCTCCTTCCGCGCCTTTGGCAGTCAACGCGACCCAGACATCCTCTCGGGCATCGACGCTCAAGCTGGCGGTACATGGCTTGGTCTCGCCCGGTCCGGTAAACTCGCTCTGCTGTAAGTCTCCGTCAAGTTTACTGCCACGACTCCTCATCGCCCCACAGAACCAATATCACCGAACAATATGGTTCGTTCCCCAACTCCCGGGGCTACCTCGTCTCGTCCTTTCTCACCTCGCCGTCGTCGCACGTGCTCGAAGATGCGCGGCAGATCATACCCTCTGATGCGCGCTACGCTGGATTCAACCTTGTTCTCTTCGCACTCGCCTCCCCAGCGGACTCTCCCATCGCCTTTGACGCACTCTACGTCACCAACCGCGGCGCTGGTGGCCCGATCACTTATCGCACGCTCACCGACGCGCAGAGGCACCGTTGGGGCGTCTCCAACGGTGTCGACGGCCATGGCGCGGACGAGTGGCCCAAAGTGCAGCAGGGCGTGCGTGCGCTCGACGCTCTTCTCGATGCCCTCCCACCGGGCACCTCGGATGATGAGCTCACCGAACGTTTGTTCGATCTCTTAACGTGGGTATATTGTCGTGCCACAAGGATTCGCTCAACGTGTTCCTTTTTTTCCATTATTCTTTTTTTGTTTTCTTTTCGGCTTAGACGGCGATCTTCGCAACCTCCCCGCGATCGCTCAGAATTGAGGAACACGATCCAAGTCGAACCCGTCGACATCGCTGACAACGCTTATAGCACGCGTCTTTCCACCGTCGTCCTCGTTAAGCAAACTGGGGAAGTCGTATTCACCGAACGAGACCGGTGGATGCTCAGTACCCAGGGTCAGCCGATTCTGGCGGATCCATCCTCGCAACGTGTGTTTCGCTTCAAGATTGAGAGGAACACATTATCAAAGTAAACTCTACGTTAGCCCCTCGAGGTGGCGCGCGTGTCGGCAGACAAGTACATGACGTATAAAGTACACATGTGAGTAGTCGCGTGTCGTAAACAAAGTCTAGAACAAATAATCAATATTAATCGTACAATGTCACATCCTGCGCGACAACGAGTAAATAACAAGGCATCAAGAGCTAGATATGGCAGGAGGACAAAGAGAGTACCATAGCTGTGGTCAGCTCCGAGTTCATGTGATGATATTACTGTACATGGTCTGCTCTCCTGACGATATGGGGAAATAAGGGTTGAATCCGGCAGGCGCCATCGTGTTCCACTCGGAAACGGATGCACCAGCGGATGACCCATGGAAGGGCGTGCTCGAAGACGAGTGCGAGGACATAATTTCGCTCTCAGTCGGTGTGGGAAGAGTCCCATAAGGCGAAGCTGTGCCTTCATCCGGATCATTTCCACTAATTCTCACCCACCGAAAAGAAATTAGCTCATCCTGAACATGAGGTTGCCGCGAGGCAACAAAACAGGGACGTACTGTATGAGATTGGCAAGTTCGTTGATGCGCCGGAATAATTGACACGGAGAGTTTTCGGGGTGTTGGGCGTACTGCCTCAGTGATACAAGCGTACTTTGGAGCTGCTGTCCGAGGGACACGAGTGCGTGTTCAGCGCCAGGGTTGGTTCGACATGCGCAAAATGGTGGCGACGGAGGTGAATCCGACGGGAAATGATTGCCGTACACTTTATCTGGTTCGCATGGATTCATCTGATAGACGTTTCCGTTTTCATGGTAAGGTGGCTCGGACGGGTGGTGGTTATATGAGAGCCCGTTGGTGGACGTTGGCGATGGGTACGGCATGGAGGACCGTCCGTTAGAAGTGATGCTGCCGTTAGCGTAATGATGGCCATTCTGGCGTTCGTATGGCGGTGACGCCGAATTATCTGAATGGAAAGCGGGATACGATGCTGGAGGAGACGGCGTGAAACGGTATAGATGAGGCTGGGCTATCTCCGTAATGGGTTCAATCTTGATCGGAGTTCCAGAGGCTGAAACCAGACCCCGGGGCTCCTGATTGGGACGCGCCAGCGTGTCTGGGGAACGTGCACGGCGCCTGAGGTGTAAACTGTTTTTGGCGGCACGCGAGTGCCACCGCTCGGAGGGGTCACCGTCTCTGAAGTTGGCATCTGCCCAACGAGGATGAGGCTTGCCTAGACCACAAGCAGATCAGGAGACGGAGTATATGATGAAACAAATGACCATACCACGTAGCTCCCTAACGAGGCTTTCCAACTCCGCTATTCTATTGCGCAGACGAGTGGTCTCGTCAAGGGAAGGGTCGTCTCTGGGATACCATTCATTCGGGATGCTATGCCGCGGAGGTGAGATGTGAACATACCTTAGTGCTGGATCATCGATTTCGTACACACAAAGGCCAGTCTATGGACGTGATGATGAGACGGAGAGGACAAAGGCGCGCCAAGTTGAGGACATACGAGACCAAGCTGGATGCAACGCTGGCAGGGACGTTTTCTGTCACACTACTGGAAGGTGAGGACACGAAGATGTGGCGCGACGGAAAACGGACTTTTCTTTTGGAAGTGTGGCAATTGAGACAAGACTGGGTAGTACGGTTACGTCTGCGCTTGCGGTGATCTGTGTCGACGGTAAAGTCAAGATCCATGATTTCGCCTTTGAGCTGGATGGACGGGAGGGCGTCAGAGGACATGGTGACGAGGAGAGGAGAGGAAAGAAGTACTTTGTGGAGGAGTGGTTATGGGGATGTTTCAAACGGGGGACGGGGACATTAAGTACTTAAGTAACGAGGAGAGATCTTGATCACCCCTCGGCCATTGACAGCCAGCACAGATCTTTTTGAATGACTTCTTGCACGAAAGCGGTCGCTGTGTGACCCAGTCGTACCTTCCGGTCTCGGCAGTGACATAAATACAGCGCGTGAGTAAAGAATAACACAATTTCCTCAATCAGGACTGACCATCGAAATATCCCCGTTTATTCACAACCTGGCCAGCCGGGTTATTGAGCCTAATTGCAATGCAGTGCCCTCGGATATCTGATTAACACACTCACCCCAATCATCCTTCCTGTGAACGCGGTAAACCCAGCGACGATGCTGGTCAGCTGTATTACAACATCCCCTAATGCGTCCGATTCGCGTCTGGCAACTGACATCGCCCCGAGCGAACAGCGGTCGCGGTGTACGCACAGCGCCGAGCGAGCTACTCCATTTATGGCGTATTGCAGTCACCCTGGGAGCCGGTTGCATGTCAGTCAGAGACAAGTGTCAGAACGCCTCTGTTGACGGAGGTTTGGATGCCATACCGTGCATGAGTCGGATCTGCCTGAGAACTGCCAGGCCTTACGGGGGAATCCAGCCCAATCGAATCCCGTAACAGTTCTCAAATGACGTGAGGCGACCACCATCTCGTTCGCAGGCGTTGCACGACGCCCACATTAACCGAAACTTGTTTAACAACTCGACTCATCTCGTCGCCTTCATCTCTTGTTTATGAAAACGAACCAACCGCGCTCGAGAAAACGGGGTCCTGAACGAGGTAAACCAATCCTTCACCCACCTAGGGACCCTGTCCTCCACTTGTAAATTGCCAGTTAAGTTTCCCAGGGGTGAGCGTATTACGTGTAGGAGAGTGAGCAAGCCCGGCTTTCTCTTCTGACAGGAACGGAGGAAAAACCACTCCACAATAAAATAGCGTCCGTCATGTTCGGCAAGGCTGATCAGGACTTGCTTGAGTTTCAAGTTCGAAGACCGCAAACTTTCCACACTCTCGGTTTGATCTATTACTTTATCTGAACCATTCTTCGGATGCTATTTCTGCCGCCGATCAAGTCCGATTGTGCACGCTCCTCCAATATGAACGTCTGACCGCTCATCGCACAATGACTTGCTCCATATGGGCCCCTGGCAACTCGCGCCACAGCTGGATAGCTTCTCGAGCTCATACCCGATCATAAGTAATATCATCTTCGAATACACAGTGCCCCCCAATGCATTATCTAGTCCTGATCATCCACTCAGGAACGCGAGTGCGCAATAGCCGTCCTTGGGTTCTCGTCATGTCAGCACTGTTGCGGTGTGTAACCACTGGGGACCCCAACTTTGTGCACGCGTCGCAATTCTGAAGCAACCCCCCGTGAAAAATCATTCTGTCGGACCGACGGCATCCATGCATCACCTGTCTCAATCTGGCACCTCCGTTCGGCTACTGCCGTCCAAGAAGTCCCTTCCCACGGACACTTCCGACGATCTCTGAAACCCGACCAGGTCCACCCCTCAGCGTGATCCACACCCGCGCAGACGTGGCCTAGCCCTCTCAACGAATCATATGACTTAGGTTCTTCCTCTCCTACTGGCAACTTGCCCAGAACCTAGATTGCACTCCGGTGGTGTTCAGGGTCATCAACACCGTGTGACTCCATCATTGACAAGTGCCTCGTGCCTGCGCCTACATGGTAGTTGGAGCAATGTCGACCTCCGAGGACTATTCTATAAACCATTGATGACTGTACCTCACGTGGTTGGCTGGCAATGTATGGTGATGCGATCGTTGTTCCACCAGAAACATCCAGAAGTACTCGAAAACGAGGCCAGAAGCCACCGGGTGTGGTCATGCCGCCACTCATGCCAGTGGTTGCAATGGCCCATTGCCACAGATCTGTTTCCTCTTTGCGCCCAACTCGAAGCGAGTGCTATGAGGCGACGGCGAGGCAATTTTGACAGCATAATACAATGATGGCATCTGCCGATCGAACTCTCGCTGTCATCGATCGGGGCAGCGCGCGGAGCTGGTTTTGGAAGTATAGCTCCTGCCAGTCCTTTCAGACCCCCGAATGCTCGAACCTGCAGGGATGTAGTCGTTCCCGGCGGAGGAGGCTTCATCGTCGCGTACGACATCCGACGCCGGGCGGTACACCACCCATATATACGAGCAAGTTGTCCCGACCTACACCGCCGACTCGAAATTAAATACGCTCCCTCCTGGATCTGCAGTGCCAATCGGACGGGCGCGCACGCCTCCGCAGTGAGTACTTGGCAATAAGAACGTAGAAACTACACCTTATCGCGCCACGGTCGTCGAGTGCAGTGTGCTATCTAACCTCTTTCATCGAAAATCCCTCTAGAAGCTGATGCAATGACAACGACGGTACGCCACAGACCGCATAGCAATTTACATTGACGTTGGCCCGTAATGGTTTTCGAAAACAGAGCTGCCGAACCGATACTTATTGACTCCCTGGGTGGTCGTGGTGAATCATTTTTTTGCACTGCTATGATAACCACACGACGACTATCCTTCGTCGATACGCCGACTTAGCACTAGCGCCGAGCAGTTAGTAGGTATGTCGACGCAGCGCCTCCAGGAGGCCTTGGCTGCCCGAACCCCGATATGGCCGTCAGATACAGGATGCATTAGTCCGCGTCTTAAACCTGAACCGCCGATGTTGAACTGATACAGGTGCAGAGATCTCCTGACGCTCATGGGATAGGTTTCATGGTATCAACCAATCGTATGCGTTTCTGTGCGCCCTGGACGCAACTGAGTCGTTACACCCGACTCGCGCTTACGTAATCGATATAACCCGAATGGGTGTCAAGTTTTGCAAGGTCACGGTTGTGACCTGGTGCGTGCGTGGAGGGAATCCACCATTGGCTGTCGGACGCGTGTACACCTTGCTGCCAGCACTGTTCTGCATGGCGCTCAGCTCTTCATTGTCGTCCACAACAACTTGTTCGCTCTAAACACTGATCATCTATTTGCGACCTGATTCGAGATGGCTTCGGAACCCGAATCACCAACTTCTCCCGATGAAACCTCTGATGTTCTCCTTTCTCCGTCCGACGCGGAACCCAAGCCTGGCCTAAATGGTGCTCCCGTCCGTTGTGAGTACTTCCGCCGCCAATCCGAACGCCGATTTAATGTATACCCCAAGGGTTCGATGTAGGTTGCCGATTTGAAGTACCATATTATGGACGGGACTGACGCGAATTCAGGCGGACCGTACCGAAGCCTACACCCGAATAGCTCCTTTCCAGGAGCGCCATGATACCTCTGTAGAGTACGTCGACCTGGCATCCCTCCTACCTTCTTACCGACACCTCTTCAGATTTTTCTATAAACCCATCACGCTGACCGCGTTGACTGTTGGTCTCGCCGTTTTGGCTTATGTGGGCATGTCGTCCGACGTCCTCGAGGAAGGGCGGGACAAGCGTCGCGTGTACGTGTTTTTCATGTCCTTTTCGTGTGTCTCGATCTTACACGTGGTGTCATTCCCGACCAGAGGGCTCTACGCCGCAATTGCTGCCTTTTTGATGTTTTCCATGATCCAGTTCAGGGACGGACCGTTTATACGGCCGCATCCGGCATTCTGGCGGGTTGTGCTCGGTATCAACTTGCTTTATGAACTCGCCCTCGTTTTCTTGGTCTTCCAGGATCTGCATTCTGCGAGAAGGATGATGACGTTCTTAGATCCTGCTTTGAATGTGCCGCTTCCCGAGAAGAACTACGCGGAAAATTGCGCACTAACTGCGCAGAATATCTGGGTCAGCCTACCTGTTGACTTGCCACGAGAGGGTTTGTCCTGAAATGCAGCGAACATTGTCTGCTAGAACGCGATCGATATATTTTGCTTGGCACATGCGTTGGGTTGGTTTGGCAAGGCCATGATACTGCGTGATTATTGGTTCTGCTGGGTGCGTGATCCTTATTGACAGTCCTTTGAGAAGTGAGGCTGATCTCGGCGCGCAAGATCTTGAGCATAGCATTTGAGTTTGCCGAATATAGTCTGCAGCATCAGCTCCCGAACTTCGCCGAAGTACGTCGCGTCCAGATCACTCTATCTCCACGGGATACTCAATCTTTGGACAGTGCTGGTGGGACCATGTGCGCCATTCGAGTTCCTGGATTGCAGTGGCTAATATGTCGTTCAGTGGATTCTTGACGTATTGCTCTGTAACTGGATAGGAACATATCTAGGTGGGTTTGTCTTTGTCAGTCACCAATGACCTAACGGGGCATGATCGCAGGGATGAAAACCTGTCAGTATCTAGAAGTAAAAGTATGTCGTCATGCATCTTGCTATACTATTTCCAGTAACCCTGAATGTTTAGCCATACGAGTGGCGCGGGCTGCGACAAACGCGAGGGTTGCGCTCAAAAGCAAAGCGAGTGCTGAGCCAGTTTTCGCCGCATGATTGGACCGCATTCAAGTGGGAAGGCACGACGTCATTCCGTCACTACGTCACAGTGGTTTTACTCCTTGGGGTGTTCCTTGCTGCGGAGTTGAACCCGTTTTACTTGAAAGTAAGCGATACATATGTTTCATGTCGGGCATTAGCGTGGCTGATCATGAACGGCTACTTAGTCATTATTATGGATGGAGCCTGATCATCCTATCGTTATCATGAGGCTCGCATTTGTCTTCTTGTGCGCATTACCGGCCGTGAGGGAGCTGTACCAGTATATCAATGATCCAAAGTATGTCCGCAGTCCGCAGAGAGGTGTCACGTGGCTCACCTTTATTAATATGGCCAGGAAAGCAAAGCGGATGGGGCAACATTGCTGGCTGTTGCTCGCGACGGTCTTGACAGAATTGCTGGCGATTGCCAAGTGGAGTCGAGGGATGTTCCGTGAGCCCCTTCCTATGCATGTCAAGTGGGGCTGGGTCATTGGTGGGATGCTCTTGGTGCTGTATCCTGCAGTCAGAGTGAGTTGCCATTCCTAGTCTCGGGCGCGGGGTGCTGATGAAGAGGCTAGTTTGGTGTCCCGGCTGCACGGCGAGTGTTGCGCTTGAAACAAAAGGGCAAGGGCAAGGTGCTGTAGTTAGGTGTATCTAAAAAATGGCGTTGGAGTGGATCGAACGGGTGACTCTGAAGGCGCGAGAATGTTCTGGTAATGGCGTGACAGGCTGAGCGTGACTGAGCGCCGTCTCGTCCAGCTCGACCCACAAGCACCACAGCGTCGCGATATTTCTGACAAAGACCGTACTCCGCCCCTTGTCCCGTAACCACCATCATCCTCATGAGCAACGACAACCACCACCACAATAATGCCCGTCTACCCTTTCCTCATGGCTTCAACTTCGGTACCACCGTCCGAAACGTATTCCGAAATATTAATCAGGCCTTCTCGCATGGCCATGATTCCAACAGCGGGCAGCAGAGAGACAGAGGCTCGCGGGATAATTCGGACTACATGCCACCCGTGGAGCCTTTGAACTCTGCGGGTGGACCAACCGACGCTCGTCCCACGGATATAGGCAGCTCTGCCTCCAGCCCCACCGTGTCTCCCCCATCCACGTCCTCGCCGTCCACTGGAATCGACATGCCCCCTCCTTCCCAACCTGATTCGCGCCATGATGACGACCAAGATTCCATGCCAGAGCTGCATTCCGTGACTGACTCGTCTGACGAGTCGGACGATGGCACCGCCACTTCCACTCCAGCGTTGTCACATCAGATCGCTCAGCCCGTCGAGGGCCATCGCAGCAACGTTCGGACAGACGATGAAGACAATCCTCCTCCCCTAGAACCTATCGCTGGTACTCGACGTGCTCGAGTGGACGATGATGGGGACGAAGCTAGGGATCGCAGGCATCCCTCAGAGCGCGTCGGCGCTCCACCAGCTGATCCCGCGACACAAGGCGCCAACCCGCAGCAACCTCCTCGTCCTCCTATGGGCTTATTCGGCGCCTTGTTTGGTCTTGGCCCTCCCGGTGCCAATTTCCCTGGGGGGGGAGCTCCACCCGAGCTCCCACAAACTGGTGAGGATGCCGCAGATCTATCAATTACAGGCAATAATGCAATCCCCGGTCCTGCGCCGCGCGGTGTTCCGATTTTAACAGCAGGATTTACTTTGACGATACCGATCCTTGGACCCACACAAGGTAATCAGACCGGTCCACAGCCAGCCCCACCGGCTGGTGGTGGCCAGGGTGGGGCACCGGGCCCGTTTGGTATGGATGCCGCTTCTCGAGAGGAGTTTATTGCATCGTTTGCAGCATTCATTCAAGAACTTCAAGCTTTCGATGAGGGGCGGGAAGACCCCGAACGGGCGACGAAGCTTGTGGCTGGTTTGGAGGTCGTCCCCCTGGGACTCGTAAAGAGGTTGGAGCGTGTTGGAGGCGCGCCCGGAGGGCACACTGGGGATGCCAGTGCTGAAGGATCATCGTCTGGGTGCGCTATCTGCTGGGATACCCTACTGGATGGCGAGAGCGACAACTTCGCTGGACAACAAGCTTCGGGAGGTGAAGCGCCACAACCGTCGACCTCGGGCACGGATACCGCTGAGGGACAAAACGAAATGCACGCAGAGAATGATGCGATGGATATTGATGCACCTCCCGCCCCTGTTTCAGAGGAAGGCACGTCCTCCTCGGCCCCGCCGTCCTCCGAAGCAACCAAGATCATCTCCCTTCCATGCGCCCATGTGTTCCATGCCTCATGCCTACTCCCGTGGTTCACTAGGGCAAAGCAAGCAACGTGCCCGACCTGCAGATTTAACATTGACCCGGAAAATCTTACATATACCCCCCTGCCCAGACGTGCCTTTGCCGCTCGACCAGCGAACGCCGCCCAAGGACCACAGCCAGCTGGCCCACAGGCTGCACCTGGGGCTCCGCAAGCAGCTCCTGCTGCTGGTATCCAGGCAGCTGACGCAGCTGCGCCCCCAGTAAACCCTGCTCCCGCGACTGCAGATGCAGATGCTCATCCTGCAGGCCCTGCAGCTCCAGCGCCACCTCCTCCTCCCACTGCTGGCGGTATGCCAGGTGGCCCTGGTGCTAATCCATTCGCCGGCATGCCTGGAATTCCTATATTGTCTTTCCCAGCCATTCAAATACCCCTGAGGCCAAATGCAGGACCAAATGCAGGACAAGCACCCGAAGGTGGCAACCCGGGTACGTCATTTCTTCTTACTGCGTCGCATTTGCGCACAGTCTCTCTACCGAGCTCAACTAATGAGCGACTGTTTGTGCCTCCAGGTATCGATGTTTTGACGATAGGGTTAGATATGTTTGTCGGTGGTTTCCCTCCCGGGGGCCATGATGGCGAACGCCTTGATAATGCCGAAGCTACTAATGGTGCTGACAACGGTGGAGCAGGTGCCGCTGCCGCTGGCGGAAATGGTGCTGCGAATGCCAATGGGCTCGCTCAAGATTTGCAGGCACTAATCGAGAGCCTCTTACGAACGACCCGGAACATTATTCCACAAGTGATCAATACACAAGGGCAAGCACATCCCCCAGGCGCAGCACCAGCACCCGTACATGTGCCCAATGCTCCCCCCGCGGAAGGTTCCCAGCCGCAACCACAACCACAAGCTGGACCAGTGCCTGAAATGGCCGGACCCCAGCCTCCCCCTCCGCCTGCTGGTGGTCCCCGCGGCGTTCCACCCTTCCAATTCCGCCCAATGATGTTCCGGCCCACACGTCCTATGCCGCCTCGTCGGGAGAGGAAAACATGGACCGTCCCACCTGCCCCTGGGCCTTCACTGCGACAGCGCATTGAGCAGCGAGAACGAGAGCAGGGTTTGCGTTGTTCCGACACGAGTTGCGGTGTCGGCCCTTCTGATGAGGATCCTTGTCCTGAGCCGTCTGCGTCGTCGATGAAGCAAGTATTTATCCACCCGCTACCTCAAGCTGGCGGGCGCGAGAGCGACGTTCGTGCGGCTGTGTGCACACACGAGTTCCACCCTGCATGTCTTGTTAGTGCAGAGCGCGTCGCAGGATGGGGCGGCGAGGACAAGGCAGAACCACTGGTAGAAGTGTCTTGCCCGGTATGTAGGGCCGTGGGCTGTGTGACGAGGGAGGAGTGGGAATCGGGGGTGTCGACCCTCTGAACGGATTTCCAATCAATCTACTCTCCCTATCACCCGATCGCAATCTCCTCGTGTCTCTTGTACGTCTTCTCGCTCGCATCACCGAGGGACTTCATGTTAACATGTACCCAAACGTGCAGGTTGTTTTTTCCCTCTTGACATGGAACTATCGCTTGACACGTCTTCTCGATACGAGAACGTTTTGTAGAGGGCTCGCAATGTATTTCTTTTCTGTCCTCATTTGTGTCTCCCCTTGTAATCTCGCCTCGCCTCTCACTCAGTCTCCATGACATCCGTCGGCTATCGTTCTTCTCCTCCTTCCCCTCTCTTCGCAATGCGTTAATTATAAGACACTCCTGGCCATTTGTACTTTTGTAGCTAGCGAACAGATAATTAAATGTCTCGTTTGCTTTTCACGTTCCGCTCCGTCTGATGAGAGTACAAGATTTCATTTTTTTGCTATTTGCTGGTCAAGTCCTACCGGAATACGATAACATCGCCGAGGTTGTAGGCACGGGAAAAAGTTTGGCGCTGTACGGCATCTTAACATCTCATTGCCAGCTGGAATGGAAGCACTTCGAATCTGTCTCGGTCCGGAAACGTCGGTCGTGCCAGCTCATCATGAACCCCCCTGGCCGGCAGAATACGAGCAGTTTGACAACGGCAGAAAAAATGGAGGTACGATATGCGTATCCAAGTATACGACATGGTACGATTTTCCAGCGTGTACGACGTGCTCTCTCGAATAACGTTTGTATATATATTTTTGCCTACTGTACGTGAACGTCTAATGAAACAAGCGGGGAGCAACAGGAAACCTTTAATTGTTATCGTACACGACGACCAGGGGGAGGGTAGCATGAACGTGAGCTCAAGGAAGACATCCCTTTGATACGCGCATAATGTGTGGTCCAGGCAACAACGCCTAGGCCTCGAGTTTCTTGCGGAGGAGGTTCTTGAGCGTCTCACCGTCCTCGGCAAACTTCTTGATCCCCTCGTGGAGCTTGTCAAAGGCCATTTGGTCTTGGAGGAGGGTCCAGCGGAATTCGGGTTCGTTGTCGACGAAGGAGACTTTAGCGATGCTCTCGGCGGCTGGACGTGTGGAGCGGGGAGATGGGGAAAGGCGGTGCGTTAGTAAAAGGGGAGGGGAGGGCGCCGACGAAATGAAAATGAAAGAAAAACGTAAAAATAAACCCCAAGAACGGATCAGCCCCATGGTGCATATTTAGTAAGGGGGGTCGAGAACGAGCTATATCGAGGGAAAAGAACAGGGGCACTCACGTTTAAAGGCATCAAGTTTCTTGGGAACGAGATCCGTCGACTTCTTGAGTTCCTCGAGCAGGGCAGGGGAGATGGTCAAAAAGTCGACGCCGGCCAACGCCTTGATTTCGCCAACCTGTGATCGACCGATAAGGATGGGAACGTTGACAGAAGGGAGACAAAAGCACGATTGGGCTCGGTTAACGTACGTTACGGAAACTGGCACCCATGACGATGGTCTTGTAGCCGTGTTGTTTATAGTAGTCGAAGATCTTTCTGACCGATTTGACACCCGGGTCTTCGTCACCTTCATAGTTCTTCCCAGTTGCCTTCTTGTACCAGTCGAGGATCTATTTATGGAGTGAATGAATTGGAAAAGGACGGGAGCCACATGTTGGAAAAGCCCCAACAGAAAATAATACAAAAAAGACAACTTACGCGGCCAACAAAGGGCGAAATGAGCGTCACGCCAGCCTCGGCGCAAGCAACAGCCTGACCGAAACCGAAGAGAAGAGTAAGGTTGCAGTGAATACCGTCGTCCCTTTCGAGTTCACGCGCTGCCTGGATACCCTCCCACGTCGATGCGATCTTGATGAGGATACGTTCCTTCGGGATGCCGACGGATTGGTAGAGAGCAATGAGCTCTTTGGCCTAGATCCGGGGAACCAGCCATCACCATCAGCACGCTTGCCGAATTACGTGCATCGCTTGATCAAGGTCATTTACCTTTTTCTTGGTGGCTTCTTTGTCAAAGGAGAGACGGGCATCGACCTCGGTGGACACACGGCCCGGAATAATCTTGAGGATTTCTTTACCGAATTCGACGAGCTAAAAATGAGGGTGGTGGTGATGTGAAGGTGTGGGGAAAAATAGAGAGCTTCCATTCATACCAAGCGGTCCACGGCGGTATTGGTCTGGTCCTCGAGGGAACCACCCTTGCCTTTTGCATACTCTACAGCGGCGTCGATGAGAGTTGCGTAACGGGGCTTGTTGGCTGCGGCCAAGATCAAAGATGGGTTGGTTGTCGCATCCTACTCGGTACTCGATATGTGGCGCGCGTGTGGCAAAATGAAATCTGGACGAACCTGTGGCTTGTAAGCATCGATCGCTGATAAGATCGGTGTGCACGATCAGCGCTCACGGCGCTCGCGATGTCAAACGATGAGCTTACAGTCGAAATCGCCCGAATCAGAGACGACGACGGTGCCGGTTTGCTTGAGGAGATCGAGGGAGTTGGACATGGTGATGGGAGATGGTGAGAAAGGTGAGACGAGGATATATGTCGTCGATCGAACTGCCACTGGCACCGCTTGGTCATGTTGGGCCCCGACGTGGGTCGTCCTTTTCCACAACCGACGACGAACGTGTAAGCACACTAACCATTAGCACGCAATGATGACTACAGTCCTGCGAATACCACACCGGACCTCTCAGGGGACGTGCGACAAGTGCTCTCTATTGGATATCCACTTTCCCTAGTCTCCAGGGTCAAGCAGACTCTATTTTACTTGGAGCAGACAGTGAGTTCACCATACACTGACATCGCAACCGAATCACATATTCGCCATCCCGGCAGTACAGCCCTGGTTTCACTATGCCGGTCCCGAATCGTCGTGGCCGCCATGCCGTGGTCCTGAGCCGGTCAGCACCTTGGCACATTCAATGCAAAACCCACGTTTTCTCTCTGTCATGGTTTCGGCGGCCGGCTGTTCCATGGATGGCCTTTTCTTCAAGTCTCATAGTAGCCCGTTGTCAGGAAGCAAACCTCTTGTCACTTCTTTGGAACTCGTTACCTCATGGTGTCAGATCCAGTATCTAGTACTGAGTAATATGTTTTGTTTCTGAAGCACGCTCACTGCCTTGCGATCAGTACTCCAAGTCTCGCAAGACCGTATGGTAAAGAGCGCCCAAACACGGGAAGATAGTGGCAGTGTGCGAGGGGCACGGTCGAGACGACGATAAGGGTTAGTAACCAACGGAACCAAACGTCGTGACATGAGTATGTCACCTCCGATCCAATTGCTCCGGTGAGGCGATTGAAAATCACCGGGGTTCTCAGGATGGCCGACGTTTCATCAACTCCTATGAGGATCTTTCCGAGCGCCGTGTCTGGCATCTCAGTCGGATCGGACAGGAGACGGTGCCTAATCGTTGTCCACCTCGAGCGCGCCGCGGAGAATGCCTTCGGTGCCTCCTATGCCGGCAGGCAGGCGCCCTACCCAGGAACTCCAGGAAACCCGCTAGATAAAACGTTCAGAACGCGGCGGGCGTGTCTGTCAAAGTCCGGCCTGACATCCATGCAGTGGGAATCACACATACCCCATAAAGATAATTTCTGACACACATTCTCATTTATCATGATGAGTATGGAAATTCACGCCATGTATATGACCCAAGAGAGCCTGAAACAGGTCGTGAGGCAGAATCTGATGGGTGTCAGCAAACTGATGCTGACCTGTTCCACAAGTCCTGGAAGGACCATAATGTCTGGACACCGAGTCTCGAGTGGATCGGCGAATGTTGTCCGACGGGGATCATGACCGCAGCGGCCATCTACTCCAATCCATCATGAAAGGCATGCGCGGTGATGTTGCCAGGCAGTGTCCAAGGATATGGCTACCTTTCATCAGTCCCGTGATATCGAATCGCGTCCTCAGCTCATGTACCGAGCGAATTCATACCCGCGGCGTTGTTGCCATCCATGCCAACTTGAACACATACTTGAGCTACAAATAATCGGAGTTTCAGGTTATCCTGGGGAAACTTGAACATCTTGACAGGAGGCCGGACTCGATATTTGCTCCCGACCCCTTTGTAGTAACCGTATCAGCATCAGTAGGGCACGGTGCGTACCACTTGCATGGACAACTCAAACTTTTTGAAAAATAATTCGATTCTCGTATTGGGGGTTGATAGCATCAGGCTACTGGCCCTCGTGGTTGTTTTTGTAAATGTGACTCGGAGGTCCCCGATGCCGACTCGGACGCAAACTTGAAGACGTCTGATGACTTTGACGCGGTAAATGCCACCCCTCTATCGCTCGAATGTCGTCGGTGATTGTCTCGGAGCCTGCAGGTGTCCGAGTCGTCGAGTGAATCTAGTAACGCAGTCACTAGAGGACAACCAGCACTGATCAACGATCCGGGCCGGCCGACCATGTGGCCTGCTCTCGATCGATCTATCGATGTAATTCCTTGGATTCGAACATCACAACGATGTCCATATCGTCAATACATCCGTGCAACCGTCCATGGTACCACAATAACGATCGTGAGCCATTTCAATGG
Organism: Tylopilus intermedius; assembly: GCA_038091255.1. NCBI lineage: Eukaryota > Fungi > Basidiomycota > Agaricomycetes > Boletales > Boletaceae > Tylopilus > Tylopilus intermedius. The sequence goes on along the minus strand of JBBPOD010000369.1, from coordinate 1,823 downwards.
CTTCGGTAAATTCCTACTCCATCTTGTGTGACCCCCAGACTGATACCAGCACCGCTTTTACCAGAATCATGTCTGGCTCTGAGCGCGCCATGCAGATATATTGGGACACTAATGATGCGCAAGTAACTGTCTGCTCACCCCCGTGATGTAGACGACCAACTTTGCATTGCTCATTAACAGTGACGGTGAAGTCTGCATCGGTGTCAATTTTACTTCTCCCCTGAAGGCGGAAGAGATGAAGGATCGTGCTCGTGAAGCTCTCAACAAACTCCGGTAATAACCTACCATGAGATAATGATACAAAGTCCTACTACTTTCGTTTTCTAGCTTCGTTTCCCCCATGATTGCATGCACGATGACATGCGACGACGCTCCACAGTATGTGTACACCCCGTCCATCGATCGCGAAGCATGGCTCGATTTGGCTTTTGCGGTCGAGGAGCGAGGACCGTCGCTCAACGTGGACGAGTTCGTTCAGAGCATAAACCTTAAGCGACTTCCCTACACAGACGGGAAGGGTATTGTTACTTATTTCAAGGTTTATCTGCTCACGACCTCGAAGAAGGGCGAGGGCGACGATAAGAACAAGGAATATGGCTTGTACTTTCATGGCCCCCACACCATCATCGACGCGGGGCCAGCACTGCACGGGTTGAACTTGATGTGCGAATGGATATCCGGCGAGGGCATGGACGTCAAAATCAAGCATTCGGAAGAGTGGAAGAATCTTGCTGTTGACCCGGTCACTGCGACTGGGGGAACATCTGATCTATGGCCAACAGTCGGCACAGCACTCCTTCAAGAATTCCTGGGCATAACCTAGCCTTGTCACACTCTGCCACCCCCGACCCTCCCACTAAACCTGGCTCATCCACTTATCCGGTATACCATATCTACTTCAGAATCAGAAACAGCTGCGCTTGTCGCAGCCACGCGTAAGCTGGGCGTTTCTGTTTCGGCGCTGCTCCACGCCGCACACTGTTTGGCGCAGCACAAGATGAATCCAGTCCCTGAAGGAACTGAAGTCGATTTTTCGCCCGATTTGACAGTGTAAGTGGCGTTTTTACTGGACACTTGCACATGGGCTTCGTCTGACCCCCGTTGGTGATTCTTGACTTGAATCGTGGATGCTGTCTGCAGCGTGAACCTTGAACGGTACATGAAACCACCCATCAACCCGAAGACGCATTTCATTACATCCTTCACTCTCGTGCCCTTGCGCTTTTCGATGACTCCGGTATTGAAGGAACCCACCGAAAAGGCAAGACTGATCAGGACGGCGAAAATACTTCAGGAGCGTTTCGACAGATATCTAGCGAATCCTTGTTTGCCTCATCTATTCACCGCTCTTCAGGATCTGGACAAGGTCCATATGGAAGAAGAGAGGAGAGCAGGGAGAGACCCAAACAAAAAAGAGACGGGACCAATGCCGTGGGTCTGTGCATTCAACAACTTGGGCGATGTGGGGAAGAAGCTGAAGACGCAACATGGGAAGATCACCGTTCAGAATATATGCCTCGGAAACAGACTGAGAAATTTCATGTGAGGCGTCCGTGATGACTGCTCTTGCTTCCGTACGGTCTTACGAACTCTCCTCTCTTTGCGCCTTTAGGACCACTCATATCTGGACGATTCATTCAAAACTCTACTTCCAAATTCAGGTGGGTGATTCTTCGTATCATCTGCGGCACTTGACATTTGACCTGTTCGTAATTCCAGGGCGCTACCGCTTGGGGAGAGGAATATATCAAAACGATGTTAGAGGAGACACGGAGGATTGGCCTCCTCGTTCAGGATGACTCTTGAAACTTTATTCGTGGAAG
>JBBPOD010000368.1:0-20293 GCA_038091255.1 Tylopilus intermedius | reverse complement strand
TGAGTATCTATCATACCAGTCTCTGATCACGCTCATGGCGACGTCGATAGAGCGTGTTCGGAATGAACGTTCGAGAGATCAATCCTGGCACTCTCGAGAGCTTGGCGACATATGTCGAGAGCACGATTATCTTGACGGCGATTACTGCATGGATAATCGTTGCCTTGCAGGAGCACAGTAACTTCCATCCAGGTGGACGTAACATAGTGAGACGCGCCCTCTGGCCACTGTTTTTCATCTACACCTCGGCGGGAAATTTGGTTATCATGTTCAAGGGATGGAGGCGGTCTGCGAGACACCATGGATAGATATGCTCATCGATGTGGTTTTTGGATATACCGTTTGCTATTTGCATGGGCATGGACTCGCGGGTGTGATAGTCGTAATAGACTCGATGTTTCGCGCACTACTATACTATAGATCTGTCGACAGCTCTTATATATTTACCATCTGACGCCTTTGCGTGTTTTGAACCCAACAGGACGTAGCCTAAAGCCCTGATGCGTTAATAGTGCCACAAGTCCTGCGCGATCGTTTCGAGCTAGATCTCCTTAGACTAGCAGCACATCGACTCGGATAAGGCTCGAAATGCGTTTCAATCCTGGGCGAAAAACCCTCCCCCACTATGTGGTACCGTGGGGATCAGATGATTATGGCACGGCGTTCAAGTTCGTATCCGAACCGGAGGCACTAAGACTCCGGCCGCGCGTGGCCGGTGATCCGACGACTTGTGACCCGGGCCCCGTCAGAAAAAGACACTCAATGCCCGTGTAACTTCCAAAGAACGTCCAAGCTGCGTTCCCAGGGTCTTTGCGTACCACAGACACGATTCGAATGTCTGCGTCTACCTTCGATAAACACCGTCTGCCATCGGAATCCGATTCAGATGCACGCCTCGCGGTATCGGAGAAAGACACCGGCGATCATGATCTCGAACGCCACGAAGCGAACAGCGAGCACACACCACCGCGACTCTTGCATCGCATCACTGCTCTCTTGGCACACTATGGCGTAGAAACGCACGGGTATGTACCATCCGTGTTCGTAACCGTTGCCGAACTCGACACTCGACATGACACCATCGCAGCATCGCGCCAGTCCCGATAGAAGAGCGGGTCGAGACACGTTGGTATCAGATGTTTTTCGTCTGGTTTTCGGCCAATATGAATGTCCTTGCGTATGTCGTCCATACACTACGATCTCACACAGACAACGCAATGAACTCGGTCCTTGCAGCTTTGGAACGGGAACCGCAGGACCAGCATTCTTTTCGTTGGGAGTTCGTGATGCGAGCATAGTCGTTGTCGTGATTGATCTCGTGTGAGAATTACACACTGTGGTTGCGTTAGCTCTTGGCTCATACAGGGTCTTAGGTTTTGTTTGTTTCCAGCATTCTTGTGAGCCATTCTCTATCTCCAGTGCGTGCCTAAACGTGTGGATAGCGCCGTCTTTGGACCAAAACTGGGAATGCGTGCCATGGTGCAGTCACGCTTCTCGTGGGGGTAGGTATCCATGAACAGCTCTGGCATTGTAGAGCCTAACGACGTATTTCAAGATATTACGGCTCCATCATACCGAGCGTTCTAAATGTCTTTTCGATGCAAGGATTCCTGATCCTGAATTGCATCATCGGCGGGCAAACGTTGGCGAGCGTGAGCCCGCATCTGAATGATACCTTGGGGATTGTGATCATCAGTGTCATCTCCCTTGCTGTTCGTAGCATGTTGTACCCATATACCCATACGCTGAACGTTTCATAGGTGACTTTCTTCGGCTATCGCTTTCTTCATTGGTAAGAATGACAATATCGGCACCGTGAAGAGGGCTAAAGCTCGTCCACAGGTATGAGAGCATTGCATGGCTGCCGAATGTCATAGCTTTCATTGCCATGCTAGCCGTCGGCTACCCACAACTACATGTTGATCAATCCGTAGTGGTCTCCGTTCCCACTGCGCGTACAGTCCTGTCTTTTGCGTCAACGATTGCGTCGAGTATCATCAGTTGGTGTCCGATGACGCCTGACTACGGCGTATACCACAGTCCTGCAGCATCATCGTGAGCTACGCCTTGGTTTATTTCTGCAACCATAGACTGAAAGTATATGTAGCACACGAATTTTCCTCTATACGTACCTTGGTTTTTTGATCCCAAGTGTAAGTATCTGCGATACGCAAGTGTCCTCATAGCTCATCAAAGCCACAGATAACTGGTCACACACTCGGCGTAGCCTTTGCAGCTGCAGCTCCTTCTGTGCCCGTATGGAATGCTGCCTTTCAAAACAGCTCGTCCGTTGGTGGTTTGTTGTATGGCGTTTTGAGCCCACTGGGCGGGTTTGGGAAGTTCCTCACAGTGCTTGTTGCACTGAGCGTACCGAGCGCATGCGCTCCGACAATGTACACTTTTAGCACAAGTCTGCAGTCCGTCGCTCACTGGTTCACCCTCGTGCCACGCTGGGTGTACATTCTCATCTCTGAAGGCATGTACGTCTGTCTTGTTGCACTGGATGTCAGATCCAGAATTTGAGCCTGCATCATAGATTGATCCCCGTCGCCATCGTCGGCGCCCAAAAATTTTACGCAACGTTCGTCGATATACTCAGTAAGCGTAGTCCTCCCAGTTCATCCGCGCCCAGCGTCTCATACCCGGGTCCTGGGCAGGCGTTATAGGATACTGGAGCACGGCGTTTGCGGCGATCGTCATGACCGAGCACGTCTTCTTCCGGGGCGCGTCGTTTACCGAGACGGCCTACCCGATCGTGACGTGGGACTCGCCAAAGTTACTTCCACGGGGTATTCCTGCTATAGTGGCGTTTTTGTGTGCGTTTGGTGCACTGGTGCCGTTCATGTCGCAAGCGTGGTATGTCGGACCGGTCGCGAGGGCTGGGTCGGGGGATTGCGGTGTCTATGTTGGGTTCGTTGTCGCGGCATTGGTGTATGCGGTGTTGAGGGGGGTAGAGAGGTGGTGGGATAGAGGACGAGAGACGGGGAAGAAGGTACAGATCCCAACGCAGTGACGCTCAAGTACTTTAGCGTCAGTGTTAGCACTAGGGCGGAAATTGATATCGACCCTCTCAGGAATCTAACAGTAATGGCCGTGCCCTTTTGTTGCACTATTACAACTCTATTGGTAGCCACCAGTGGATCATGACATATGCATGATATACCATAACCCGCTGAAAAGGTTCAAGTTGGTGCTGCCAGTGAGACGAAACGGCGATTTTGACGTAATACTGGTCATCATGATTAGACCAAACAAGGGTAAGCCACGCTCCGACCGAGTAAGCCATAGGCTAATCATCAATAGCATCTACGGCTGACCCCCATCTCGTCTGATCTCACTGGCAGGCTGGGGCCCACGACATCTTCCCCTCGCGCTCATCGTGCTGCGACAGTATCTACCTACCTGGTATTACCCACTGGCAACATGCAACGCCTTCATCAGGCTCGTTGATGGCCGCTGTATTCAAGGTATTTTACTAGTACTAGCATCTTACTGTTCATCGTTGAGAAACGATGAGCACAGCGGTCGTCGACCTCGTTGGATTCATTGGTTAAGTTCCAGCGCCCATGTGAGCGGCACCAGTGACTGTCTTTCACTGCCTGCCTAACAGTAGACGGATTGATAATCGTGCAGAAGCCGGCAACATGCCGTACCCTTGGCCCCGTGGTACTATAATGAATGGATTTCGGCGAAGATATACCCCTCCTAGTCCTTCCTATGCCTATGCGAACTCTCACCATGGAGATCGGAGACTGGAATCTGAGACATACCAGTAACTCATGTTCATTTCCATCTGTTTCACAATTGTACAGCCAAGAATGACGGCATCACCTTGTTCAAGGGCATTGACATTGTAGCCAGCGCATGGCCCGGGAGGCTTCAGGGAGCGCAAGCCCATGTTTTCCTTTCGAGCGCACATAGTAAGCATTCCGAGTCGTTCATGTTCCCGTGGCCCTACGCTTACCAAAGCCTCCTCGAGCTGCTTTACTGCCGGCAATATTGGAGTATATTGGGATCGTATCGCCAGTGCGAAGCGACACGCCTGTGGGTCCAATCTACCTCCTTTCTCTGTAGCCATATCGTCTTCCCCAGAGATCATCCCAGCTAAAATGCCGCCTCTTCACGGGAATCAAGAGACCGCTTTCCAAAAGCAAAACAGATCATGGAAGCACGCTAGTGGTGAGTAGGCAAAAAACTTGATCCCAAAGTGTCGTAAGCACGGCAATAGGCTATCATTTGTTCCAGTCATCTTGATTGCGATCAACACACACACTGCTTCCACGGTCCGTTCGATAGGATTATATTTCCATTTACCCTCGTAAAGTGTGGGCTTCACCCAGTCATGGTCAGCTGCAATTTGCACAATCTCACTGACAGCGACCTGTTTCAGGTGTCTGTCTTTGAAGCCAAGTATCGACTCATCTGCCAAGAAGCGTAGCTGCTCAAGCCAATTGCTCACTGCGGGTTTGCCAGTGGGTCGAACTTCATACTCAGCAATCCAACATACACTTACAAATGACCTTCATCGTATAGATCATGGATGGCTCGATTGGGACCGAGGGATCTGGTTTTAGTATGCAGATACAGTGTACGAATTTTCTGTTTTCCCAGCCCTCCCAGTAACCCTCAATTCAAAGGATTCTCTGATACCTCGCTCAGAAAGATCACCGTGTCGCCCGGGGTGCACTCTAAGCAACACGCATGATGGGTGAATGGGCTACGGACGGGTGAACGCACTGGATTTGAGTGGGCGGCGCAAAATGAATATAGTGGGGAGGCCCTGAAGGTCGCCGTGGACCCATGAGGCAAGCCACGTGTGGGCAGCATGGTTCACCTTGCTTGCCAGTGGCAAGGTTTCTGAGTGTCGAGTATCCTGTCACACCTCGTTCACCTTCAAGTTCTTCCCTTAGACTTCCCCTTTGACGATGTCTACCGCAACTGGTATTCGAGTAACGTTTCTTGGCGATCATCCTGGAAGACGTCGGACTCACGGGAAGATGGACGTGTCCGAATTTATGGATGAAAGAGTGCCAGCGCCAAAGTAAATTTAGGCGGTTTTCGCGAAGTCTGGTGACTTGGAGGACGTTAACCCTTCTTGTAGATACCGACACGCAACTCCATCTGCACCATGGCCATGGATGGATTTCACCCAAGACGATGCTGAAGTCTCCTTGGTTTCACAAGTCGCATCCGACACGTGGACAGGATACCCTCAAAGCCACTTTGGCAATTGGACCCCAGATCAAGTGCGCAGGTGTCGCATGCTGACGATTTGTCAAGATCGATATGCGTGTCAAATCCACAAAGTAGACGTCCTTGCGAACGGAGAATTCGACAAGCCTGGGGAGAAAGAGCGAACTCGTGAAATAACCTCAGACGATTCCGTTCTGCGCGCTTATTGGGACGAGCTGCAAAATCCTGTAAGCGATTGTTTTCACGCATGTCGCTAACGCAAATCTGAACAAATGAAAAGCTCGATCCAAAATACCGCGTGCGAGCACTGTTCGTCGAGAACATGACTTTGGACGCACTGAAGATACTCGGCCAGACGTGAGTGGACCTTACGAGCGCCTATCTCATCCTTATGGCCACCAGATACGATATCGACCCCTGTTTTTTTGCGTCTTCCGCGAACTGGATTCCGTCACGATATCAAGAAAACCCGATAGGAAAGCAAGGGGACCGTGCGTAGTATCACCGACAACTGTGTCTGTCGAGTTCATGCTGTCTAGATATCACTGTCGTTCTTCCGTTTATACGAACCGCCAACAATAGGCAGGAGCGGGTCACTCCCACACCGTCAAATCCGTCCACCTATCTACCTGGAAGAGGGGGGGCGGTTCTCACAGGTATGTATCGTGTACGATTTTGAGGGTGGTACCAACTAACTTGGGATAGATACGAAACAGACCATCGACACACAAGCCCCTCTTGTTCTCTCCGGTATGCACAAAGGACGTGATAGTATATGTGAATGTGTCAACTAACGATTGTCCAGATGAAAAGGTCTTGCTTCAAGACTTGCTCGCCATTCACATGGTTCGCAGTACGAAGCAGAACATCCTTATATCATACCACCACAGTTCGAAGCTTCAGAAAACAACAGCTCGACGTCTCCAATCGCTGGTGCAAAGAACTGGTGACAGCGTGTACTGGCAGAAACTATATTGGAAGTCACGCGATCCGACATTCGTCTTTCTTGCTACGCTGTGGTACGCATTGTATGTGTGGGATGAAACATTTGAAGTACTTTATTATCATATCAATGCTTTAGTATGCAATTTTATTCCCAGGATTTCTTTGTCGTTGACGTCCATGCAGGAATCCGACGCCATTCAGGATAGCAATTTCAAACTAATCGGAGAGTTACACAAGTTGCAAGCACATCTTTTACACTATCAACAACTCCTCCGTGAGTTCACCGAATCGGTTGAGTTTGTGCGGGACACGCCCAACCCCGTCATGGACTCGGACTCGGTCCCTAATGATGAGCGGATGCGTTCAAAGGAATTGTTGAAGCTGGAATCAAACGCTTTGTTGTCCAAGATTCTGCGCTTGGAGAAAAATAGGCAAGTTCAGTCCGATCGGTTGCAAAATGCGACCCAACTGGTTTGTTTGATATTACCTTGCCATTGCCTCCCTGATGAGATCTGGATCAGGCCATGACCGTGGCAACTATGCAAAACGCTGCCTCCAGCAAGCGAGATGCCGACCTCAGCAAGCGATACGCCGCCTCCATGAAGCAAGTGAGCTCAGCGTGAATAATGGTCTCTGCTTCATGATGTTTATGGGTGGTCACCAGATCGCGTACATGACTTCGCTGTTCTTGCCCGCAACTTATCTTGCCGTGGGTATCATCACATTAGGCTTTTTGTGTGGCTCATGGTAGCATTTGTAGAGCGTGTTTGGAATGCATGTCGCAGGGATTGAGGCTACCTTCGCCGGATACATCGGGAGCACCATTTTCTTGACGGTGCTTGTCGCATGGGTTATCGTCGCCTTGGATGAGAGCAGTTCCTTCCATCAGGACGGAAGTAATTTCACGAGACGCATTGGCTGGCCGGTATACTATGGCCGTAACTTGATATCAAAGGTGGTGTATTTGAGACGCCGCGCACGCACAACGGATTCCTATTCTGTTTAGACGGTAATTCCCATGGCAACGGTGTCTTTCGTATATATAGTAGAGTTGTACATAGTATCAGTGATCTCAGCGTTACCCTGATTCGCTACCTCTGGCCAAGCTTAGGGGCTTCTGAGCCGGAAAAGGAAATGAACTCTCATGGTGTTCTAGGTCCCTACGACTTCCACTGCCATGAACCCGACCGACTTCGAGATACCTCCCTTGAGACGGTCGACCTTCGGTGCACTTTTCTCTATGAGCTTGCCCGCCTACAGCGGACGCCATCCTGTGGGGGTCCGGGATGTCGAGTTGCCCATCCCACCACAGACCTTTGGCACATTCAAACATCGATCCATGCCCGAAAGCCAGGTTGGAATCTCACTCGATACCGTCACGTTCACACTCTTCTACCCTGCTGAGCCGACGACGGCACGCACAACACCCGTCACCTGGTTTCCAAGGCAAGTCATCCCTTGCGGCCTGCGTGCTACCTCGCGTGCGGTACTGAGCGGCATGGACGGAGGGTGGGTTGGTCCGGACGGTGGATAGTCTGTTGAAGATGGTTAACTGGTCGTCGAACCCGGTATACAAGTGCGTCGCTCTACCATCGATAGACGAAGCTCATCGCACTGGCCTACAACAGACGTTATCGTAGCTATCGTCACGTGGGGGATGACCTTTCCTTGCATCAGGAACGCTCCGCTGAAAGCGCCACCCGGATCGACAAAGTGGCCAGTCGTCTTGTTTAGCCATGGTGCGGGTTGTTCACAGTTTACGAACGTGAGCAATGCACTTGTCCCTTCCGTTGCTCACAACCGTGGCTGATATCAGGCCAGACGGCGGTTTGTGGGGAGCTGGCATCCTGTGAGTATATCGTTGCAGCGATCGAGCATCGTGACGGTACGTGTCCGAGTGTGCGGGTAACCAATGGACACGGGGAGACGAAAGATATGTATTGGTTGGATTGGGCTGACCTCGAGTGAGTGGCCGAGGTGTGGAAGAGGGATGTCTGACCTAAATATAGGTGGACAGACATAGAAAAGCAGCTGATGGATGACGCGACCCTTCGATGCATTCAGCTAAGTGTTCGGTTAGCCGAAGTTGAGGGTGCGCTCCAAGTGCGGCGGTTGACGCAAGGGCAAGGACTGATACCTTCGCTGTACGACTGGGAGGATTGGCACGTGATAGGGGCGATGAGGCCAATCCACTCGTTTGGGGGAGTTTGGCTGTAAGATATCCAATTCCATATTATGCATTCGTGCTTATGATGTTGGATGTTAGCTTGTCGCTCCGCAGATCGTCGTTTTGACTTTAGCCATATCATCGCGTTTGACCCGGCTATGCGGCGTACGGTTTCCCGTGTACTTGTATTGACTTACAGGTGCTTATCCTTGCGAACAGGATTGGACCCTTGGGATAAGACGATCTCGATACCTCTTCTAGCGATCAACTCCGAGGAATACGCAAGTGGAGACGAGTTTTCGAAATTGCGCCATGTGTGGACACACATGCGATATACGTCATATGTAGGTCAATGGACGTTTTAGTTGATCGTATATGAATAATGAAGTCGCTGGATATCATACAGCAGGAGCGACCCAGCCGTCATTCAGCGACGTCTTTCTGATTTTGCCGGACCATGTCAACACGTGGATTGGTCTGATGGCCGACCCATGACATATCGTTCATCGGACAGTTGACACCGCGAGTCGGTTTCTGGGGGGCGAAGAGACGGAGGTGCATCAGACCGTCAAATGCGTAAATGGGCTATTTATAAAGGAAGGGAACATTGGGATCGGCAATTTGGTGAGATGCCATGTCGGTGACATGTCTAAGTAACGATGATAAAATGGAAAATTTCGTCGTAATGGAGCGGAGTACAGAATTATTGATACGACTAGAACGAAGTGAAGAATACATGGTGTGAATTGTGTTGAGATGATAGTGTACAAATGCATGTGAGTAGAGTGAATAGATTTGAATAAATAGGGTGCGAGTACTTCTGACGAATACATATTTGGGAGATCACCGCTGCGTTGGTGGCACAGTACGCCTGCCGATCCTGCTAAACATGGCACTGGCGTCCAGGATGCGCTTCAAGTGCGCCATGAGGTCTTTAGCGAGAAAGACGGTGCCATTGTCTGGCTCGTAGCGGACGGCATGATCGTTGAGAGATTCGAGCACCCTCAGCTCGAGAGGGTGCACGCGAGCCGAGTGCGAGTAGCGAAATATAGACACGAATTCATGTCTGAAGACGTGAACGTCGAGCAAGGGTGTACCAGAGGGGTCTACGGTGGTCTGCCCGACCACTGCAGGCGCACAGCATGAGAGGGTGAGTGCGACGGGGCTATATGAGGCTCACGTTGTACGAGACAGACGTCGCGCTGCAGCTTTGCAAAGGCAAAGGTGGGATCTTGCGAAGCATCCCAGTGTGTCGAGAGGGCAGCGGGCGTGGGTGCGAACGAGACGGAGGGAGCGGACATGACGCACAGGAGACCACAGAAGAGGGTTTATAACATGCTTCGGACACGTGCGGAGATCGGATGTCGGATGCATTCTTGCAAGACAGCGCTTGTTTGGGTGACTTCCTTTTTTCCATTCCATCCTGGCCATCCGTGTGACTCACGCTCGACGGGTACATGTTTGCGGTAATATCGCAAGCGTGGCACACACACGCCCCGTTGATCACCGCGCTATAAGCTAGCTGGCAATGGCAGGTGTACGGCACGGCATCCGTCTGCCTCAAAATTGACCCCTCGGCCCAGAACGCTCTTTCCGTCTTTTGAACGATCCTGTGTTCGGGGATGACTCATGCCACGGCCGAGGTTCGGGTGAAAGATGTGGTTGCTTTACATACACGCGATCGAGGTCCTTCACAGCCGGATCGGACTTTATCGATTTATCACCCAAGGCTGCTGCTGCGGGGATAAGCCGCCCTGGGTTAGCTGGTCAACTCCACTCGCGATGATATCGGCGTCGAGTGCTGATCAATACCAGAGACCGATCCTGACCGATGTGATGTCCTCATCCTTATCTATGTACTTTGCACAGCGTTGATAGAGATTGTGGCGACTCTGGCCAGCCGCCGCAGCTCGCCTTATACAGCGGCGAAGATCCTGTAGACGAGACCCTATTCACCAAAGGTTGCGTCTCGGTCCCAGTGATATGGAAAGCAGGACAACCGTGCTCACGTGACAACCACGAAACGTAGCTTCAATACCATGATAGGGTGAATGCATCAGCAGGACCCCACACACTCTAAGTAAATTGTTGTAGTGACCAAAATATATTCCCATCATCAAGAAGTACGGTTGCGACACGCAGGAACGCGTGACCCACCCGAGTCGCGGCGCGTTCGACTCTTCGACCGTGTCCATCGCGCGATCCCTCCCACGCGCACGCCCTCGACGCCTCTTGGCGCGCGGGCGTCCCCACCCTCCCTGGAGCGGAGCGAGCGAGGCCGAGATGGAGGTGAAAATGAAAACGAAAATGGGCGCGAAAGCGAAACGAAACGAAAACGGAGCGAAAGGAAAGGGACCGAACGAGACGACTCGCCGGGAAGACCGTCCTCGTCGCAATCGGCGCGGCCACGGCGCCAGACAAGGGGCTGCGAGCGGTGGAAGCGAGCGGGGCCATTCGCGTCAGAGGTGAGGACGGATGACACGCGGAGGTGAACTTGAAGGCTGGGCGAGTTTCAGTGGAAAGATGGAGGGACGGACGGGGGACCGTCGTTCAGACTGGTTCCAGGTTCAAGTTCTTGAATGAGGCGTCATGGCAGGTCGTCGTCGTTGAGTGCAGTTCGCCAGTCACGCGCTGGCCTCGATGCGTTGCAGATCTCCCGGAGATCTCGAGGACTCCGACCGGGACCGGCGCGAGAAGGCTTCTGGAATGCCGTGAGGCCCACCACCGACTGGCCGTTGGCATCCTCCCCCGCACTGGGCCCCGAGAGAGGTCAAGAGTTGCCAGGCGGCCTCCTCGCAGGAGAGGGAGGCACTGAAGGTACATGGGCGTGTCATCTTCCTCGGTCCCAAACGCACCTGACCAAGCGACGAGTCACAGAGCATGCCAGTGTGGAATGTCGTGCGTCCCGGGTCGTGACGGGACACAATGCCGCGGTCTCGCGATCGTGGCGTCCCGTCGTGACTGTCGCGGGCGATGGCTTCGATGGGAACGAATGTCGAAGCTGCGGCCTCATTGCCCCCTGGACGGTGATGTGTTCTGGGACCATTCCGAGTCCGACCTTCCTGCCACTGTCACGCTCCCCAAGACCGTCTTTTTTCCTGGACGAACGAAGGTGTGGGCTGACTGCAATCCCCCTGGGGCTGGAGGGCAATTCGAGGCTGCGGTGTCACCGGCGTGAAAAAAAAAACGGTTTCGTAATGCTCCACTATTCCTTATCAATCCTTTCTCGGATGAGGAACCTGAGGAAGACAATAATGATCATGCATTATTGCTCGTCGTGTATCGCTCTTGACTGTCACGTGCACTTGCATGTGAACATTAATTGGCCTGAGGTGTACGAGGTCCTCCAAAGAGATTTACCTATACATGGTATCGAGGCTCAAGCTTTTGATGGGTCACGTGAGCACGGTTGTCCTGCTTTCCATACAGTGATGACCCTTCTGGGCGACCTGGCATACACCACTGCCAGTGGGAGGGCTTCCCAAAGATGTTCAGTTCGTCATCCCCATTTGGGTCATCCAAGTAGGTTTGCATTTGGGTTCTGATATCTTCACCCCCATCTCACCGTCAATCCAGGCTGACGTGTGAAGGTTCCCCACCATCACCATTTCAATAACTGTCGAGTTTCCGAGATACGTAGATGGAATCAGGAGTGCGGCCCAGGCTTGGCATGCATATGTACAAATACCTTGTTTGAGGAACCCCGGTGACCGACTCTGAGGCATCTCAAACACGCCGATGAAACTTACCGAACAATCGAATCTCTGCCGTGCTGACGCATGACCGTGACATTCAAACTCAAACCCGATACATGTAGAACATGGACAGACCACCGTCATGATCCACCCAGCGGCGCGAATTCTGCCATCTTGCCGAGTGAAGGCACTACGCACGCCCATTGACACGGCTCCGACTTGCCATACCGGTAGCGGTCCGGCGCGGTACAGGCTCCTGATGAATGGATCTGGGGGGAACACCCATACACCCTAACTTGAATGCGTACGCTGTACCCCCATGATGGACGGTTCCCTCTGAATCCGACTCCTCGTCTAGTTCAAGTTGATGCCCACAGCGCGGAGGCAATCGCGAGCAGCCATACAATTAGGTCGAATATGCACCTGCCGGCAAGAAATCGTCCACGACCATGTTACCACACCCCCGCGATCTCCGAGGCCCTCCGACCCACATTCTTTTGCCACCCCCGTGAACGTGATCGTCGTGAGCGTGTGATTGGGTACGTGGAATAGAGTTTTCCAAGGAACCACGAGCCTGAATGTCACACACAGGTCAGCCCCATGGGGGAAACCCACGCCGGCGTGGCTGTTATACCGCGGGTGTGGGGTGCGTCGTGTAGCGCAAAGCCATCGTCCGAGTCTCTCCACTTGGTCCACCTTTGGAAAGCGGCCTGATCCGATGGGCAACTGGATATATGACCCTCGATCACCTGAACACCGGCACCGGATCGGCCGGTAGTTGAACGCTGAACATTGAGCGCTGAGCACTGCCTTAAAGTTACTTATTTCAAAGTAGTTGACAGCTTTTAACTTGTGTAAGTGAAAAACGTTGATGTCATTCATGCTATTTCGAGATATTTGCGTGCTGATTCCCATTGATCTGCACCCGTTATTTCAGGTTAGGACGGGCATGGGATGGGTTCCTAACCGCGCGGCTATAGACGCGACCATGTGCCAGTGATAGGAGTCTTACAACTAGGAGTATGCGTTAACTTACGAACGTCTATGGAGCTTTTTACTTGTGTGGGTTACATAAATATTCTCAACAGAACCTGTCAGTACTGGTCAAATGTGGCTCATGATCTGAACCCGACTCGTTTTTTCTGAATGCGCTTGCACCACCCTGATCTCGAAACCTAAAGACTATACGTGAACCACGCACTGCGGTCTCCAAGTCCCTCTGACTCTTCTTCCTTCGTCATCCTTTGCCTCTTCTCCTCTTTCAGTCGATTTGCTCGCCTCAAGTAAACCAAGTTGATCGTCAACAGCATCACCATACATGCGGACATGGCGATAAACGTGGCCGTCGCCATTGTATAGTCAGGCGCCAAGGACAGCGTGCCAAGCAGCCAGGTGGCAAGTATACCACTCGACTGGGTCAAGATCGATCCCGCGGCTATAGCGGTTGCGCGGCGAACGTGAGGTACGCTGTTGTTTGCCAGCCATGTGAACAGTGTTGGCTGCACACAATATGTCCCAAAGACGGAGAAGAAGAGGGACCCGTAGCGGATGTGATTTGATTTACTTGCTGTGTGAAGGAATCGGTCAAGTAACTCGACACGGTCGGTTTTAGGAACAGTAGTATGGATTCGACTTACCATGGAACATGCTCATACCGAGTAATAGCAGAAGAGCAGCGGCTATCGCGATGGATCCACGACACTGATAGCGGTCCGAAAGGACGGCCAAGATCGATGACACTTTTTTCCAGGATGAATGACGATCGAAAGAGGCCGCTGATAAAACGTACAGACAAACGCAGTCGCGAAAGGAGGCACACTCATGAGTTGAGCATGGTTGCCATTGTATCCAAGATTAGAAACAATGGTTGGTTCGAAGCTACATTGGTGTTGGTGTCAGCAAGAAACTCCGGTGAAGGCTCAGTGCTCACTAGGCCAGACCAAACAACATCGTGCCTGAAAGTACAATGTTAGTCAAAGCGAAAACAACAAAGTGCTGACTTTACCATTGAGGAAGCAGACGATAGCAAGGAGCCATACGTGCGGGGACCTGGCCGTTCGAACGATTTCTATCCAGCTGAATCTATCCTTGCTATCATCTTCAGATATAGTTCCAGTGTGTTTCAGGGTGGAAACGACATATTCCCGTTCTTTGTCCGTCAAGAAACGCACGGTTTCAGGTGAGCGAGGAAGGAGGAGAAAGGAAATCACTCCAAAGACGGACGTAAAAATGCCTTCCTATCAACGGCTATTAGCATCATTCCATGACATAGTCATCGAAAGTTGAATAACGTACGAGAATGAATATCCAGGCCCAGCCAGGCTTACCGCCCTTTCCATCGATCAGGTCGATCGCAGCAGCCAGCAACCCCGAGAAAGCACCTGACAAAGCTGATGCCGTATAGAAAATCGCAATTCTGGTTGGTTGATGCGTTAGATTGTAAATACCGCGACGCCGATTTCAAGCACACCGTGTTTGCAGCCATTTCCGCGGATAGAAAGAAGAGAGGTACAGAACTATACAAGGAAAGAGGCCCCCTGACGAACTGATGAATGACACATGAAAGTCTAGGAAAATTCATACCTTCAAGCAAGCCCAGGAAAAACCGACATAGGAGTAACCCCGAATAGCTATAAACGAGTCCTTTTGTTCCAATGAGCACTCATCTAATTTTGGAAGGATGGTGGTGGGTTTTAACCTTGTGCGGCACAAGCTGCTCCCCACAAAGTAACCATGGTAGGAATCAGACGATGGGGGCCCACATACTGCCATGTAGAAGTATGTGACAATTTGTACCGCGGTAGGAGTACGCATCACCTTCGAGAACAAGGTGACCGGAAGCTCTATGGCGATATACGGGCTTGTGAATGTCAGCCTGGCTCTGGCATACAAATGTTCTCGCACGTACATAAACGTTACGGTAATCACAACAGTGTACTGTGAATATCGATGAGCAGGGAAATGAGATCGGAAACCTATCCCACCTGATAGTTTGTCATCGCCAGCGAATTTTGCAAGCCTGCAATCCGCGCGTTCCCGATGTTGGTCCTGTCCTACACAAATCATCTGTATGAGCATAGCGACCCAGTGTACGGACATACCAAGTACGCGAGCAAAAAGAGGCCCGTACATAAAGGGAGGATCCATGTGTCGAGCTTCTTCCAGACAATGCCATCTAACGCAGTACGTTCTGATTGCGACAAGTCGTTTTCAATAGGTCTGGAATCGCCAAGGTCCTTCATCTTGTGTGGAGTGGGCGATTAGGGTGATGCTCCTGCCCGGCGCAAGGCCGCTTATCCGCAGCTTGAGGTCTGCATCGCCTGGACGGAGCCTGACTAGTAGATGATCGTGAGAGAAAATACAAGGTACGAAACATGTTGAAATCCCCGTTTGGTTGGATCTTGAGCAAATTCACCTCCCCAAATTACCTTGTTTACAAGGTCACTGGGCCGTAAGAATTGTGGCTGTGTGACCGTCAAATCCTTCGCCGTGGTAAGTTGATGCTATTTTGCCTTTCGTTATTACACTTTTCATGGGTATGTGTAAACAAGGTCACTGCCGAAGTTAACTCGGTCTTACATCTAGTCCAGCTGGGTAGCCTTAAACACACTGGCAGCAAATTATTAGATGGAATGCGAGTGAAAGTGTTTCTCTGAGACCTTTCAAGTTATGATTCACCAAAATAGAGCATCATGATCATGAAAATGCGAAGTCATCGGTTGCAAATCGATGACGGAAGCCACTGGCATGGCTTCAAGTTATGTACGCGGCTTGCTGCAAGGTAAACGCCCAATTTGTGCATCCAGAGTTTGAGATCGTTCCGAATGACTTAAAACCCGCTAAGTTACATCATCCAGCTCGCAGTTTGAGACCTAAAGGCTATATATAAACCACGCACTACGATCTCCAAGTCCCTCCGCCTCTTCCTCCTTCGTGATCCTCTGCCTCCTCTCTGCTTTCAGCCGATTTTCTCGGCCAAGGTACACCACATTCGCAACCAAACAAAGAAGTATGCAGGTAGACATGACGATGAAAGTTATCGTTGCCATCGTATAGTTGGGAGCGGGAGACAACGTCCCAAGCAACCAGGTGGCAAGTATACCACCCGCTTGGGTCATTATTGATCCCACAGCTACAGCCGTTGCACGTCGGACGTGCGGCGCACTGTTATTCGCTACCCATGTAATCAGGGCCGGCCCTGCGCAATATGTCCCAGAGACAGAGAAGAAAAGGGACACGTAGCGGATGTGTTTTGATGTACTTGCTGTGTGAAACTTCAGTCAGGGAGCATTTCCAGTTCGGGGTGAATTCAACATACCGTAGAACATCGTCAGACCAATCAGCTGCAATAGAGTAAAGAATATTGAGGTGTATCCTCGACACTGATAGCGGTCCGATAAGATAGCCGAAATTAACGACACTGTTTCGCAAGATGAATGAACATGAGGGTCAATACTGTATTCGCAAATACCTACAAGCAAAGGTGATTGCGAATGGAGGTACGCTCATCAGCTGAGCGCGGTTGCCTGAATATCCGAGACCAGAAACAATGGTTGGTTCGAAGCTACCGTCATTGAATGGGTGTTAGGAAAAGATACCGATAACAAGCTCACTAGGTCAAACCAAATAGTATCGTGCCTGATAGGACTCTGTTAACTAGGTGAAATCGGAGATTTAAAGATTTTACCGGTTAGGAAGAAGACCACGGAAAGGAGCCATACATGCGGGGACCTGGTCGTTCGGACGACCTCTGTCCAGCTGAATCTATCCTTGGCATCGTCTTCAGACATAGATCCAGCATGTTTCAAGCTGGAAATGATATATGCCCGTTCTTTGGCCGACAGGAAACGCACGGTTTCGGGCGAGCGAGGAAGGAGGAGAAAGGATATCACTCCAAAAACGAATGTAAATATGCCTTCCTATCAACGCCAATCAGTGTTACTTCACGACGCAGTTATCAGAAGTTGAACGGTGTACGAGAATGAATATCCAGGCCCAGCCGGGTTTACCACCCTTTTCATTCATTAGGTCGATCGCGGCAGCCAACAATCCGGAGAAAGCGCCCGATAATGATGTCGACGCATAGAATATCGCGATTCTAGGGGGAAAGTTAGACATATACCGCAATACTGGATTCACGTTTACCGAATTTGTAGCCACTTCCGAGGATAGAAAAACGAGAGATACAGTACGATACCAGGAAAGAGACCACCTGATGAACAGATGAATGAAGAGAATAGCGCCTCCGGATGTCCGCACCTTCGAGCAAGCCAAGGAAGAACCGACTTGCAAGCACCCCTGAATAGTTATGGACAAGCCCTTGGAATTTATTGAGCACACCTCTAAACCCTGGATGTAGGTATGGGCACTCACCTTGAGAAACGGAAGCTACACCCCACAGAGCGACCATAGCAGGAAGCATAATATCCGGTCCGACATACTACCATGGAAGTGTATGATTAGTTGTCCTGTCGGTGAGAACCCGATTCACCTTCAAGAGCCAGGTGGCTGGAAGTTCTATAGCAATGTAAGGACTGGCCCGGGTGAGTCATATTCCGGTTCAGGACAATCGGTCACGTACACGTAAGTTACAGTCAATGCCACAGTATACTATTGAGATCGATAAGTGGGGGAATGGACTATGTATTCCGATCGCTTTCTCGACGCACCTGGTAATTCGACATCGCTAACGAGCTCTGCAAACCAGCCACGCGTGCATTCCCAACGTTGGTCCTGTCCTACATCATTCGTGTTGAGGCATAGCGAACTTGAGAGCATATTATGGACATACCAAGAATGCAAGCAACCAGAAGCTGGTCACTATTGGAAGAAGCCATATGTCAAGTTTTCTCCAGACGGTGCTCTCTGAAGTAGCATTTCCTGCTCGCGACACTGTTTCTTCTGCAGCTTTTAGTTCGCTGAGATCTTCCATATCTTGCGAGATGGGAATAGTGTGCAGCGCCCCCAAATCGCCTTTTATACACTAAGTGGAGGTCAAGGATGGGGACTCGTCATCTGACTCGGATATCAGCATGCGTCGCTAGAGTGGAACCCTATTCTAGGGTTAAACTGAGCGATGTGTCACCCGTCCCGGAGCTTTTCCCGTGTAGAGAGATACTGAATGGCTATATCGGCATTATATCAAAAGCTGAACCATGCGCACTTTATCGCTACTAGGATTGGTACCGGATGGCATTCTGTTCAACGTCGTGAAATATTCCACTAGACGAAGCAAAAGCTCAATCTCAAGATCCACCCGCACATGCGTCCACAACAATGGAAACTCACCAACGAGTATCATCGTAGGGCTTTGGTTGGATCACGCAGTCCCGTCCATGAGGCCAGTCTATTAATACTCGTCTCAGTCACATGCGAGGCACTGTGAGCAAGTTTTTTATTCGGCGGTCGCGTGATCTTCAAAGAAGCCGAAAAACGACAGTATGGTACTTACTGCGGTGTGCATGGGTCATTGAGCGCTAGTACGACTGTGGGGAACCTTGAGGACCTAAATTATCAAGTGCGTCGTTACCTGGTTCCCGAGGTTAACCCTTCAAACTTTAAGGTTCGACTTGAAGTTGAAAGCCTGAGATGGAAATGGCAGGATATGCCGTGCCATGAAACTGGAGTTGCTCGAATGATCCTGCAAACAGAACTTAGATCAATGTCGCCAGCTAACTTTGTCCGTTGCTGGCAGCACCAACGCGGCGGAAATAAGCGCGCGCGGCTTTTTCCGGCCCCGAAGTCTAGTTCTCATACATGCGCCTCTCGGAGTCCGACGTCCTCGCCAAGTCGTTCTCGATTCTCGATTCTCGACGGGCCTGACTCTCGCTTGCGTGGGAGAGCATAAAGTTCGGGTCCCATAAGGCACTGCTTGGCAGTGCTATCAGCGGCGATTCGGCATTTGATCCCCATCCTCTTCAAGTTGACTGGCGTAGCTTGCCAGTGGCCACTCTATCGACTTGGAGATCTTCGCCCGACGAACACCATGTGCTTGCAATATCTCACCCTCACCTCATCGCGCATGTGCGAAGCCCGCCGTGACCAAGTGGCGAGAAACGCGGACGAAAGAAATGGACCACGCTCTGTTGGGGTCACGACGATATGGTACAAGATGCTCTGTGTGACTACGACGCGTGACAGTAATGGTATCATATGGCCGCTGTGACTACCACTAAGCGAGTGGGGCTGACAGCATGCCGCTATGTAGCCCTTCTTCAAGACCCTCATCTTCAAGGGTAACATCTTTTCATTGGCTTTTCGAACCAGCACTGGCACGTCTGAACTCGCTGGCCGGCGGTAATCTACACGTCGTGCCAACCGAATGCGGCAACGGCTCGGATCTGGCTGAAAGTCATGGGTACACATTACCTCTCCCTCCTCGGAAAGCTGGCGAAGAGCAGAAGGGATTCTGCCAGTAGCACTTCCTCATTCAAAACAGGTTGCATATGTATTTAACCTAATTTCCCAGACTCATCAAAATTTGTCACGCTATGATGATTTCGGCGTTTCGGAGGCGGTGTTCAGCCACAGCGTTGTACAAAGCTCAGGCAGTGGCGACTCCTGGTACCTCGCGCCGAACCCAGGTAATGTTAAATTGCATCAAATGATACCGGAAAGAGCGGCCCGCCTATAAACACTGATGTAGATTAGCTGATGGAGATTTCCTCCAATATGACCTGTCCACTAGCATGAGACTGTTGCTAGGCACTGAATCATGCAACACCTACATCCGCTCTGGCACCCAACGGTCCCTGTCAGTAACGTTACGAGCAGACGATATCGCCGTCTTTTATACGATCTGACTCGGAGCGTCTATCGATGCAGAACCTGGTGCTCCACTACCCCAGCCAGCGAACGATGGACGAAGCTGACACAATCTGCCATTATGCACCTTCAAACTATGCAACGGACTTTGACGAACTCAAGCTCGCGGGTGAAGACTCAGAATTGCCACGAGTGAAACGAGCTGCGCTAGACAATATCGTCTGGAGGAAGCTCGATGCATGGATTCTCCCGTTATGCACAAGCTTTTTTCTGCTCGCGT
This sequence comes from Tylopilus intermedius, assembly GCA_038091255.1. Classification (NCBI taxonomy): domain Eukaryota; kingdom Fungi; phylum Basidiomycota; class Agaricomycetes; order Boletales; family Boletaceae; genus Tylopilus; species Tylopilus intermedius. Next base: position 249 of record JBBPOD010000368.1, on the reverse strand, counting down.
ACTTGGTACATCGTGAACAACTCGCTGTGCCCGAAGACTCATGATGCGCAGGACAGGGCCAACATTGGAAATGCACGTCTGGCTGGCTTGCAGGCTTCGCTGGTTATGTCGAATTATCAGGTATGTCGAACGAGCGCTCTTGCTTTCGGACTAATGGAATTTCACAGTACACCATGGCCTTGATTATAGGATATGTGTACGTGTTTCGTTATGGGTAAAGTGACCTTCGGTTGATGTTCAGTAGCCATT
>JBBPOD010000367.1:0-20322 GCA_038091255.1 Tylopilus intermedius | reverse complement strand
TGGCCCAGATGGTCCATCAACTCGTCAAAGGTCGCAAAACATTGGGCGCACAGAGCGCCGCTTGTAAGCCATCTGCATTGATGACCATGGTTACTTGTCCCGCTGGCGATCGGCGTGGTTCTACTTGATCTCTCAGTTGTACTCGGGAACGAAGAGGACGTGCTACGTACTCGATGGTGGAAGATTGTGCACCCATGACCTGTACAACGTTATTCAAAAATTCCTGTTGCTGCTACAGCCCTATGAGCATGAATTCAGAGCGAAGCTAAATTGTTGACGCACTGCTGGACCCCAGTCCGTGTTGAAGCCTCCGCTGTAGTAGTAAGACCCCGGATATACTGCTGGGAAGTAGGTCGGATACGTCGATCTACACCAAAGCAGCCAGGGTTAGATTGTGGAGGCGGAAAAAACGTGATTGCTCACGGTGTCTCAAGCGGCGTCGTCGAAAAGAAGAGGGGAAGGCTACTGGGATTCATGCAAGTGCATGAGGCGGACGGTCGGCCCATCTTTTATCACTACCAGAGCGTTCCAACTCTCCCATTGGCGGCGCACATGTAAGAATGTTCTGCTTGGAAGGGATTGCCGAAACAGTCATTCCGACCGGAGCAGCCGAGTGCGCAAGGCACATTGGGAAACGAGAGAACTTGCATCTGATGCCTCGAGGCGTTTGACGCATGGACACCTCCCCAGCCTAGGTTAATCGGATTAGTGAGCTGATTGGTCCACCCTGGTAGGCTAATTGCACCGAGCTTAAAAGCAAACTAGGGTGCACCACTGGAAGCTGCGTAAATGCAATACGTCGTCAAACAAAAGTTTGGGAGCGAAAAATTTGTCAAAAGCAGGATCCGCGAGAAAGGGAAGGAAAGTGGGCGAAAAACGTCAGATGGGCGAATGTCGTACTCGACGCTCATATATAATGAACCAGAGCGCCCGGTGGTTCCATTTCTTTACTTAAGGCGTCTGATAAGGAGGTCATATTTTTCAGGTTCAGGGCGCTGTCTCCATCAATATCATTAGCTTCTTGCGCTCAGTCGCATTCCAGCGGTTGAACGTTTCTCAAGACGACCGTAGTAGGGGTTATGTAACTCACCTAGAAGACGCGTCGAAAGAGCCAGAAATTGCTACTCCACGCGAGTTAGCAAGTAATCAGCTATCCCAGAGAGTGTGCACCAGAGTGACCAACAATACTGATGTTCTACTCCAGCTGGCGACACCCCGAGTCGTCGAACACATTGCCCTGACCAAAAAACACGCATCAGGAAACTGATAATCGCAGAGCGACTCGCCAACGGTTCTATTAATCTCAGTTGTGACGTTGTGGCGGCAACCGAATCGTCTCCAGCATGGTTTCGAACTCCGCTCGATCGACCGACACTGGCAAACGCTGAGCGCTCGGGCTGAAATTTGAATCAGCGATACCGTCAAGCACATCGATCTCCTTCGTTCGGTTTCTCTCTTCTCCGGAACGCACTGGCTTCGAATCCTTAACTCCATATTGTCGCGCCCAGTCCAAATTCACCACCCAGCTCCTTGGACCAGACCCGGACTCTCTTCAACGCGCCGAGCCTCCGTGTGTAACGGCTTACGGATTGAGCCAGGGACCCCGCCTCAGGACCGGCTGGAAAATCCAACATCCCGTGTAATTGCGGAGGCCATGGTCTGGGGATGCCAACTTACCACAATGGCAATGTATATATATCCAAATGTAGATGAATGCAACAGGTTTCTGCCATTCGGTTGTATATCCCTCGGACATATTGCAATCGGCCGTGGTTATCAGAAGCTCATGGAGGGCAAAGCACAGCAAATAAACACTGGCTGGCCAGTAGCCAACCATGCTGTAGTATGAAAGCCCATACAGCTCTCGTAAGATGCCACAAATGTTGGTCGGTTGTGGACCTTGCTCTTCGGTTGAGAGTCTGTGTACACAGGGTCGTCAGTAAGCGCTCCTCTATTAAACGAATACCATCTGCGAGTCGGAGGAGAGCATTAGTCCTTCTCCTCGGCGGCTGGGTATTCCAACGACGCTGAAGTAGCCCTGTCAATTTCTGTTCACATTCATAACAAACCCACTGGGGCTACTAGTAGACCAGAGGAACTGCGCCTTTTACAACAGCAGTCACGGTAAATTTGCTCACTTGCCAGTCACACCCAGAAACACAGGCCCAGACTTACGGAGATATACTGAAGTCTTTGTTGCCCGCAAACACTCATCAGATCGTTCTAAATCGATCCACTGTGTTGCAACTAAGTTTTGAATACTAAATGTTCAATCCGAGACGTAAGTCAGTCTTTCCATATTTTCAGTCGCCAAGGTTCAGGTGACAGGAGGCATTTGTTTTTAGGCCAAGTACAAATAGAACCAGCTTGCACATGCGAATCAGAGTTCCCCATGTGAAATTCTCTGCAGAAGGAATAAGTGACACGCTCAAAATATTGCGCGCGGAGGAAGTAGGTTTTCTGTCAGCCAAATGAACGCAATAACTGACACTACCTGCTACCGATGAGGCTATTCAGATCGTCCCTGAGCAAGAGAAATGGGTCACCGGGGTCCTTTGCGTTTCCCCCCCTATATTTCTCGCCCATATATTCGCTGGATCGGAGGATCACTGGCACCAACTACGGTTTCGCGCGTTTTATGCCTTTCATTTTCGCCCGCAAGGCGGCTGGGACCTTTCTTAGCCATTGGAGACATACATTGCGCCTCAGGGAAACTTATGGCCACCATGAAGTTACCCAACTGGCCACTGAATACAAGCACGGCGGAAATGCCTCACCGCATTTTGGGAGCTACCACTAACCCCGTAGTAGTACCACTTTTTTTCCGATGGAAGAGTGGATAACTTGAATGGACATGCCTAAATGATAAGTCCTCTGGTTTTTCTCAGACATATATTAACAAATTCACGGTCGACAAACCACTCGTAATCCTCGAATTCAAGTTGAAGGCAGACAGGGCGAATGGTTCGTGTAAAAGTAATACTAGCAACTTCAGTCCGTTTCGGGGGGACCGATCACGCTGCACTGATCAGGCACTCGGACCACGGCCGCCGCCTGATAAAACCTGCAGCATGGCGGGACTCGGATGCACGTTTGCTGACGACATTCTCATTCAATTCACATCCCTTCATTTCCGATGCGGCGTCAGGCCATCAAGTTTGCCAGCCTAGCCGACCAGCGTTCCGCCGTGGCGGCCTTGAACACGAGGCGGAAGGTGGCGGACGTTGGCAGAATCTTATCCACATTGTTACGTTGTAAGCAATTGAACGGCCCGCGACGGGCATCCCGTCGTACCGGCACATTGCGACGAAACAAGGTTCGGTCCGAGAGTATACCTCTGTAATTCCTGAACCCTTTCTAGGTCCAAGAATAGCACCTTTCTCCCAACTACCCCAGAGGTTAAAGCCGGCTATCGACCGCTACTGTCTCCGATTCCTTCTTTGCGTTTCCGCCATTAGGCTGAGTACAGCCATGCTTGCTGTGATAGCTCAAGTTGTTCTCTGCAGCTCCTACGGTAGCAATACTTATGAACTACTGCGAGTAATGTCTCTTGATCGGAACATCGGCTCAAGGTACATGCCGGGTGGTAAAACGGGACCAAGGGTGGTTCACCTGTATAGGGCCCAGCCAGTATTCCACTGCGTCCCATGTTGACAGAAGCGGACAACATTGGGGTTACATACAATTACAGCAATCCTTGTACTTCTTACCCGCAGCTCGAATTGAAAGGGGAATTTCTGGCAGGCACGGCGAGCACCAAGCCGTTTGGACATTCCATGGGACGTGACAAAATTCTATTCGAAAAGTCTTTATACAGGAAAAAAGTATCGATTACACGACACAGTGCCACACCTGCCAGTGTTAACGAGAGGTCACCCAACATGTCTATACGCATAAGAATCGGACTGGAGATGCGGACTACTTCTGGCCGTGCAGTTTCCTTGCGTGCGCACGCAGAGAGTCGCTGCGAGAGAAGGACTTGCCACACTCTGTGCAGGGCACTGAACAACCGACGTGCGTGGCAATATGCCTTCTATACCCATCTCTGCGGTATTTCTTGCCGCACATACCGGCGACCCTCAGCCATTGACAAACCAACTTCCGTGAAGCAGTTCCCTGAACATCATGGTCACGGGCCGCGTGGACCACAAGATCGTCGAAAGTGTCGAATTGTTGGTTGCATGGTCCACCAGCCAAGGCCCACTTGCATTGGTAATTGCTCGTTGCTGGAACATGTCTACGAGATCCTGTAAGTATTCTGAAGGAACGAGAAGAGGGAACACCGCACCCAGTCGTGGAGGATTGTCCGCTGCTTGTTTGGTTTATGTTTTGGAAAAATGCCACTTCATGCTGCAGGGGTATCAGAGAGAGCATGGGATGAAGTAAAAATGTCAGCTGACTTCTGGACCCCAATCGGTGTTGTAGGGATGGGGCGGCGGATGCATTGCTGTAGCACCGTGGACCGTCGATCTACGCGGAGGGCGGCTGAAATTAGATTTGGAAGGGGAGTAGTAGGGTGTCCCTGCTCACTGTAGATCAGACGGCGCGGGTAGAGGTGGAGGGACGTAGTGAGGGTTGTTGTAGAAAGGGTTATAGTGGTACATGGAGACGTGGAAAGAGAGGATAACTAGCTCCTGCGGCCTTTTGAATCGGAAAGGCCGTTCCAACGATAATAGTTGGCATGCACGGTTGGAAGTTTCCGCTGGAAGGCTGCCAGGGTTTTCCACCCAACAAGGTCACTCCGACCATGGATCAGCCAGGCTTGGCCATTTGGCCGTGCACATTCGAGGACCGAAGTAGCTCCGTTCCAAGTCAGCTCAGACGAGGACGGTGCATGGCGAGACCAGACCCCAACAGCGAGGTGCGGGGACGCCAATCAGATGGCTGGCCAGCGAGGGTAGACCGATCCGCTTGTGGGCGAACCGGACTACGGGCGGACTGGTGCAAACATGCAAAATTTCGCGCATGCTGTATGTCGGCAAATAACCGTAGGTGAGGAGTTTCGTTGACACGAGAGTATGAAATGGGTAACAACTCGCAGTGAAGGAAGAATGGGAGCGAGCAAGCACATCAAAGTTTCGTACCTCACCTCATATATCTCCACCGTGAGCGCCAATCAACCTCGGCTATGCCTTTGATAACAAGAGAATACATTTTCGGGTCAGCAGCTTCCTGTTACCCACCAATGTCTGGTACAACACTTCTTTTCGCTTGCCTGCTTTCAAGCCTGTGAACACTCCTCGTGACAGTTAAATGGTTAGCCGCCCGACTCGCCTGGATAGAATGCACAGTTCGTGCATCTGCTAATTGAATTGAAAGATAGCTAGACCAAATCACCCCACGCTACTTGGGCGGCATGCACGAGGGTTCGTTCATTTCAAAGATTGATAGTGAAAGCGGTAACGCTCCCTCGCTCGTACGTACTATTCTGACTGACAGTGCATTTTCAAAGGGCACATACCAGACGAATATCCCTCGCATCCCTCATAAGATGTTGACCGCAGTTCCACCATGTAGTGAAAGAAGAAGCACGGCCACGATGAAACGAAATGCGCGTGCCACGAGGTGTATGTGAAGTTCAAGAAAAAACTCACAAGGGCACAGGATTCTGGCATTCCACATCGACAGGTTGGCGGTCTCGTCTGCCTGGTTTGGTTATCAAACCACCAATAATGCAAGGAAGTGAACCGGGTCGCCTCTAGAGATTTCGGGTTAACCGCGTAGTCGAGGGACTATGTGGCAAGTTCGAAGGGGTGGCACTCACAGTTTCAAAAGCGGTTTAGAATCGCTGTATAGGCGAGTACAGGTTCCCTTATACTCGACAATGCTATTATCATGCGTAATTTGAACGTGTCGTCTGGCAGGGATCAAATGTCGAGAATCAGCAGCAGTGGCGTTCGCCCTTTTGAAAGGGCCATTCATAATCGGTGTGAAAGTGGGTATAGTGTGCGCAATTCGAACTCGTCGAGCGCAAGGAACGAAGGTTGGGGGTGGTTGCTGCGGGTAGGTCGCTTGATGAGTCGCCGAACGTGGTATCATCGAAAGCGAAAGCCACATCTTCTCTTGAGGTACAGCTGTTACAGGTTTTCGACGAGAGGGACTGAAAGCGTCGCGAAATCCCCTGGAGCATGTCGATATGATGAATGTGAGTCTGTGGCGAGTTGCAACCCGGCGCGAGTCGGAGTGGCGAAGTGGCTCCGCTGATCCAAGCTTTCAAATTTCAAGCTCAAGCCCCACCCGTCTCCACAAGCACCAGCGCATCGCCCGCGAGTGTAGTGAGTCCGCCAGACCGTTACTATACATTCGCGGACTTTTTGCTTAGAATTCGAAGGGTCATGGTATGACACCGACGTTCTTCCTGTGTACGGAACACGCTGATATCGATCAAGCTTCTATGTTGATGATTGTCACTTAGACTGGACATCGTGAACTGCTACAGATGTATATGCGAACTAATAGATAATCTGTGACACACCGGCACGTCGCCCGTGATACATAATACAATACGACGGCAGAATGTAAATATGATTGCACCAGAAAAAAGAGCAGATATGTACACGCTAAGGGCCAAACTAACGCTGACAAGAACACTACAAGGCACAAGAATAAAAGGTCCCAGCGACCACCTTGACGAAAGAAATGTTTCGAACCTGCTCGCCTGCTAAATCCACCAAGCGCGTACGCAAGAATAAATAATGAACAGCGAAAGGATAAGATAGACATAGAAACTAGAAAAGGCGGATACATTGATCAGCCTAACAAGCGAAGCGGGAGGTAATAATAGACGCACGAAATATCAAATCATTTACGAGGGCACGCGGCCTCGTTAAAATCCTCCCTGGCACCACGAGTGCAAGAGATCATCGAGCAAATGGCGCCTGGGTGATCTGCGCCTGAGACCCATGTGGACCTCACGATAATGACGCGTGATATTCTGCCGCTTGATGGGCATCGTACAACCTTGCCAGTGACATTGAACGTCGAGATATTTCTGCATCTTTCTAATCCCGTGCTCGGCGAGATGTTTCCCAACATCCCGCTCTCTAACAGTCTGACCACAGCACAACATATCATCTAACACCCATTGACATACTACCGATCGACTATCCATCCGTCCGAGGGGCATCGAGGGCATAGTCGAGTGTCTCGCAGGAGCACTGTTGGTTACATGCTGGGCAAGTCTCTGTCAGTTTCAATTCGGGGCAGCGGTCCGCAACGCTGATAATGATGCTTACATGACCCGTAAATGGCGTCCCCTGCGTGAGAGGGTGGGGAAAGGCCCCTTGATCTGTGTTGACAACCCCCGAATATTCCCCAAGCCCGGTGACAGCGGTGTGGGGATTCTGGGGAATAACGTAAGGTTGGGAGGGCGGTATTAAAAAGAGGTCTGCGGGGTTCACAGTCGTCTGCGAAAAAGGGTTCTGCCGCCAAAAACAGTTAACAAGGCTGACGCAAGCGCAAGAACGTCTACTCACGCTCTGCTGTGGCACATAACTCAAAGGGAAGGTCATCTGCCATTGAGGTTCACCACGATAAGTATTGTGATACATGTCGAGCCAATGGAGCTGTGCCTAGGCAGCTAGGGATCCGGAGGGGTTACCCGACGCGACAAGGTTTGGTCGATGAAGTGAGAGGCGATGAGGGACGGGCAGTAGACATACAGCGCTAGGCTGGAAAAAGGCGCGACGAGAATGGGAAAATTGCTTGACACACTAGGTTGGTTATGGGGTAACTGGAATGAAACAGAGGTCATTATATAACTCTTGCAAGCCACTAGCCAACACTCGGTAAAACGAACGGCAGGCGGCACTGCCCATCCGCCAGGGGGTCAAGGAGAACTCTGAAGGAATCTGAAAGAGGAAGGCCGCGTGTGCTTTGTGAAAATTGGCTAGCCTGCCCCGATTTTCACCGAAGGCGGAGCCATGAAGTTCCAAAGGGAGGAGATGAGGACAAAGTAGCAGGGAGGGGGAAATCTCGAATTGTGGGAAACGAACTGAGATGAGCAGACCTATGGAGTGCTCGCGAGCATCGTAGCTCCGATGAGTCGACAAACCAACGAGATAGCCAACCAATCGAGCCACCACAGACGGGTACTGGCAGTTCGGCCGACGGTGAAGGCCGTGCACTCCCCCTTGATGATTTTTAAATTGCTACAGCTTGGGGACCACTCACTAGAAAGCTTCCGCATTCCAAGCCATAGGGCGCCATAGATCGATGGCAGGACTACCTGCATGACTCATCCCCTCAGGGCTGAGCTTCAGTGTAGTTGAAGGCAAGACATTTGCGTGGAGATCTAATATGGCGGTACCGCTGGGTGCAACCTGAGCCTGAGCAAGGTGGCTCACCTCGGCAAAGCCCAGCTCCCCCAAATGGAAATTTTTCCTGGCAAGGACTGCTGCCAGTACCTTTTGAATTGTACATCCAAAGGGCTTCATCATGATCGAGCCGAAGAGTCCCCGTCTACCAGAATTTCGGTGAGTAGAAACTCGCCCGACACACAGATAGACGGGCCAACTTTCGGCGAGCTGTGCCATTTCACATCCGTCACCGTAACACGGTATGCATTTCCAGGTCCATTTCATGTCCTGTCCACCGTCAGTAACCAGACCAAGTTTTTCAGTCCACATAACTTCAGCGCCTACCTCGAATGTGTGTCGATCCGGCCAATATCCCGAGCAACATGTACCGAAGGATTTGCACATTAGAGGCGATCATGCCGCCGATCAAAGGGATCTGCGCTTCTTGTTTCACCTTTCAACAACCCTTGAAGACAGTACACACCGCCATTCCGCCCGGCGATGCGCCCTTAGAGACTCTCGTAAGTCGGCCATATCTCCGCTGGCTCGTTGGCTGGTACCATTTCTCGATAGTGTTGGACGCACACGTTCCCGACATTTAGACGACGCACAAGTATCAGAGTCTTACCATCCCTATCCGCCCCAGTAGCGTCATGGTCAAAGTGAAAGTTTTGGAAGGTCGTGTCAGCCATTCGAAGCGGAGCGTTTCAACTTCGTCGGGACCTGAAATCGTTGCGTTCCCCCAAGTCGTCCTCGTGCGTACATACGCTTGCCTTCAGGAAAGGACTATGTCAAACTGATCCTGTAATAGCGCAAAACTCCTGGCTTCATTACAAGCCAATGTGGAACTCGCGGATCCATACACAAGCTTGTTCACTGCAACCCGAGTCGCCTCATGCAGTCACGCGGTGTTCGGACACTGGCATATCTGAAACGCGATCGATCGATCTCCCGCCACCACCACGGATATTTTTTCCCCTAAATATCCATTGTCGAGGTCAATAACGAAAACGCTCAACGTTTGATGGTTCATGCTTGCATACCAATCTTGGTCTAACCCGACCCACCTCGACGGATGCACGCCCATCAGGGCGTCGGGCACTTGCCCTTTTAGATCCATCATGATTCGACCCAACTCCTCGTGGTATACACGCCCCCGCCCCTTACCACGCCGTACATACGTTGCGCGCCTGCGTTCCGCCCTCCCTCACCCACAAACGTTGTCCTGTCGGAGCCGCGCAGTCTCATTTATAGCAAGCCAGGACATCTTCGATGGAAAATGAATGGGGCTATGTCTGTTATGACCCCCACTTCCGTAGGCCCAGGAAATGAAAACCATCGGGTCCGGTGCGAGGCGCACTGGAGGCGCGTCAGGGGAGGCCACCGCAGTACGAGCCTTGTAATTAATAATCGGGACCAACGGAAACTTGGCTCAAGGCAATGTTCTCATCACGTCATACCGCCCGCACTTATGAATGGCCTTTGCCGCCTTTTTACGGCCAATGAGGAAGTGCAGTGCCAACGTTGCAGAACCGGGCATAAAAACAAGTTCGGCTCCCGAACATCGTTACATGAACCTCCACTATGTCATTGGGTTTCTAATCTGGGCAACAACTCGCCACATACATACGGTGCACAAGCGGCGATAATACATAATGCATAAACCATCAAAGGCGGTGCGCCGACGTGGCACGGAAACCGACATAGAGTCATATATATGTGTTTATAGATCTAGCCCAGCATGAATGCCACGTGTCTGATGAATTTGACGGATGAAGCATAATTTACGAATTGGCGAATGAGAATCTCGCAGATGGGCCATCCCGTCTCTACTGCTGCTTGCGGCTAGCGTCCTCGACAATGACTTTGCTCTCGATCGTGATACGGCCAGAAGCTTTCAGGCGTTCGATCAACACATCACCAAACGCAGTCATGGGGGTGAGCACACCACCACGCTTGGCGAATGGTGGGAGATTGTCCGCCTCCAATATGAGGGATAAGGCGCATTCCACGATCATGACTGGACATTTAGGCTCAGCTTCATACGGCCCACAGCGGAAAATGATGGAACGCGCACCCGACGTGAGCAAGTATCCCGGCTCCCCTTTGCCGCGGAACGTTGAACGAACAGTGGTCGTCTTCCCTTGATCATTCGGCAAGGATGTCGTAATATTTGTAACATCGAGAGCTCCGTCTTCAAGTTGTCTGGAGGTTCTGCGATCAGACTAGATCATCCCTTCCAACGACTAAGACACGTGCTCATCAGTAGGACCATCTCCTGATTGCGGCATGAGCTTGCTAGCTAGCCACCGAGCCTAAGATGTATAGACATCAGCGGAATCTCCAAGCAAGAAAAGGGTTCAACACATACTGGCGGAAACAACTTCAGAGCTCCGGCTACAACAACCAAGAACACCACCACGAGCAGAGTGTAAAGTCGGTTTGGAAGCGTCAAGAATTCTTCATACTTGAACTGAGAACCATAGGACATCCTTGACGTGTCCTCGTGTTCACCACCGGACTTTTTGGAGGCAACGAGGACGAGTCTGGGGTTCCGAGTTGCCAGCTCGAACAACCCCCAGGAACGTTGCACGACTTGCAAATTGACGATTGCCATCAAATACAAGGCGCCTTGGACAGAAGGCTTTGAAATTGGAAGCGAGTAAAACATCTTTGGCTTGGGGCTCTTTACGCCTTGGACTTGCAGTGGGTCAGCACCACGTGGAAGCCTTCGGGAGAGGCGACGTACTTGGGCTCAGCGCAAAGTCCCTCCTGGCTGCACTCGACTTGTGCTCTGGAATGTCCTCAAGGTGGGCGAGTATAGACGAAAACGTCCCGCCCGATATGCCCGTGCCGCGTAACTTCCACGCCGAGGTCGACATGTCAACGGTCGCGGAAGGCCCGGCGAACGCCTTGAGTGTTTGATTGCCCAAGTAGGCTAGGACGTCAGAAGGAACGGAGTCGAGTCCAGCACAGGGCACAATCACCGTTCCCGTGAGGCTGGCGGCATAATCGAACCTGCATAGGTCATGTTAGGCACCCGCGGCGAACGGAGGCGGCATGGTACTCGCTGGAGGATGACATCCTTGACCCAAGGCGCCTCGCCTGTGAGGTCGACGTAGTGCCTGCTGTGGTGGACGCATGCCTTGACGACAGGTGTGCCCCATCGCCAATATGGGCCGACGGCGTTGATGATGACTCGGGCACGTTGCACTGCGTTGTCGACGTCATCGGGATTGGTGACGTCCACGACGAAAGTTGGAACGTCCGCGAGATCGGCGAACTCGCCTGCGAGGGCCTTGAGCTTTGAATTTGAGCGCGCAGCGAGACCAAAAGTGAAGGCCGTGCGCTGCGGGTGAGTAGCCAGGTAGCGTGCGATCAGACGACCGGTGTAACCTTGATGTAGACATGCGTGAGCGCGAGAAGAAGGACGAATGAGCTTGTATTACCCGTCGCACCGAGGAGCAAGATATCGAGCATGATGGTCGTTGGAGAAAAAGCCTCAAGTCGGTCAAATTCGGTACTGGCACTCGCCACACAGCTGCCAGGAGGCACGATGACCGGACAGCAAGCACCTCGTGATACGTGCATGTCATGATATTGATCGCTACTGGGCTGTCAGGGACCTATCTACCCGTCAAACATGCTACCGTCCATCCTCACACCCATGTTCTGCTTTATGTCCATCCCTAAGCGCTTCATTCGTCCAATCTGTGATTGCATTTAGCATGATGTTGACGCGACCCCGGAAATGCTCACCTCAACACGTTCGTTTTGTACTTTGCGCAATTCCATCAACTGGTCTCGGGACAAGTAGCTGTCTTGATCGGCAGCGCCCTTCTTGTGTCGCGTAGCATGCGCTTTCATGTCCGCGGCGGGATCGTACGTGTCTTCCGGAGGCGGAACAAATTCACCTGACCTCAGAGAGGCCATCCGGCGTTCGTACGCTTCCATGTGATAGTACTTTTCGTGGGGCAACGTAGCTGGTGCCATCCCTAATTAGTGCTTGGCCGTGCGCAGTAAAGAGAAACGCACCGGTATTGTAGTCCTCGACGAACACGGCAAACTCCTTTCGCTCCTGATCCTTGGATAATGCCTCTGGGTTGAGCTTGCGTTCTTCTAGGAGCCAAGTTCTGAATTCCTGCGTCATGTTATAGAAACTGGTGGGAGCTGCGTCAACGCATGGACTCCATCTGGCCAGGCTGCATGCTCACTCAGAGTCGCTAATGATGCCATACTTTCCCCAATGGGCACTCGAACTCGCGGCCCCGTCACGATGTTTCTTCTTCTACGGAACTAGTCAGTCTCGACTACCAAGTTTCGATGGCTATGATATTCACCTTTTTCTCTTTCTTTTCCTTCCGTCTTCGCTCCTTTTCTTCACGCGAGCGGTGTTTCTTTTTCTTGTGTCGTCTACGATCAGACCCTGAGTCGGAATCCGAAGAGCTGGTTGCGGGTGATCGAGATCTCTTCCGTCTCTCCTTCTTACTCTTTTCTTTTGACCGAGAGCGCCGTCTTGGCCCGCGTGAACGAGACCGAGGTCTCCTGGCGACTGGTCCACGGGAAGTCGATCGAGACCGCCTTCGAGGAGAAGGGGTGCGTGAGTGATGCCTTTGAGTCAATGATGGCTGGTCCCTGTCGTTGGGCGTGGTGTCTGCGTATCTGTGTGATCGTTGGTCGCTCGGTTCGTGCCTGTCGCCGTTGTCCAACCGCGGGTAGCGGTCCCGACTGCGACTTCTGCCTCGATGAGACATTGGTGACCTGGACCAGTCCGTTAGCAACGAACATGACGGCGTCGAATCGAACGTGCCAAAAGTCTGGGAGGGTACCACGAGGTGTTGTTTGTTTCCAAAGCGCTTGGTAAACAACTCGAACCCACTTCAAAGACCGAACTTTTCGATAGCCGATGCGTCAACGACTCGTGTTCCCCCCGACTTGTACTTGGTGTGCAATATCCGCACCGTAGTTGTTGCATGGCCCTGACGTATGTATCTCCACGAGTTTTGATTATCATCCAACCGACCACAGGTACAGCCGACCACAAGTCTCGTAGCAGCCTGCCAGTGAGCGACCCACGCCTCCTCAGCTGCACCAGACGCCAAGTCACTGCCGAGCGCGCCAGAAAGCGTCGTAGGGCATAGGAATATCTCGGCGACCCGTTGAACACCCCGTCAAGACACCTTGCTTAGACTCATGGTGATCAGAGGTTATGGATCGCCTGCTTCTTTCAGTCACGGCTATCACTCGCACCTCAGGGTGCTCGTGATGAAGCTTGAAGCGAACGCTATCTCGTGTCCGCTTATCTCCGTTTCTCCCCGTTCGGTGTCATGGCCTTGCCTCATCTTTTGTCGTTGGGCTGACGAAACCCACCCGAGAGCATAGCGTGTACGTCGCCTGGTATACATGCCTCAAAACTCGACATATATGTATCCCCGACATACACTCCCGTTCATTTCAGGCTGCGCCGTCACACGCATCTTGACAAAGCGTTCCGCGAATGTGGGTAATATGTAATACGACCCCGTGGTGAGAATGCGACTCATCATTGCGGCGGGTGTCATGCCTAATACTCATGATCGATACCCTGTTCCGCCAGAGCGATGCGGCCGCATACTACACCACCACCACTCCTCGTCGTCATCGCCATTCGCCGGCAGTGCATTTGCAAATGAACGTCACGTAGCCTCCACGACAGAAGGTGTGGACGCCGATGCTTTAAATCCTCAGTTGATGCACATTCCCCATCAAGAAGCTTCCTAACAAACCTTCTTCGACATGGATCCCCACCATTTGAATTTCCCCTTTGGCTCTCCAACTTCAGGGGACGAATTCGTTTCACACCCTCAGAGGTTAGCCTGCCAACTTGGCGATGCAGCCACTCACTCACAGACTGTATACCTTAGTATCAGTCAAGATTTCTTTGCCCCCTCTCTTCAAACACACGCTGCGGGCTACCACTTTCTGCCTCCCCAGCAACCTTATTCGTCGCTTGACCAAGTTGCCCATGGGACAACCCCAGGTCCACGGGTGCCCGGAGAAACTTCCGCACGATCATTCTTCTCGTCTGCGGGAAGCGGATCTGTGTCCCCATCCATATCTAGCGACTCCTCTGACCAAGCTAGACTGTGCCATGATGCCGATCGTGTACCTGCTTTGCACAAGCCGTCGAGCCGACTCCTTCCCGCTTTCACGGCTCCAGCTCCAGCGTCGGGTGCAATGGTACCGTCTAATCTGGTGATCGGTAACCGCGGATCTCCTCACCGCCACTACTCGAGCCAAATCCCTGTCGTAGCTAGGGGAGCTACTTCGGCTCCTACCCTCGGCGCTTCGGAGCTACAATCTCACACCGTAGTATCTAACCCTCAAAATATGCCCTCCTTCATGAACGCTCCCCTGCCGACACTTTCACCACCCTACCACACGCCACCGCCACCGCTGCATACTCCCGCCGATCAAGCAGACATCGAGTATGCCCAACACCGCTACGGCGACAAGCGTTGTTTCTACCAGTGTCGTTTCGATCTTCACGGTAGTCCATGCAACAAGTGGATCGTCGGTGACCGCACCCGAGTCCTCCGACACCTCCGACACCACCACCATCTGCAGACAGGACCCACTGCACCTGCTGTTTGTCGTTGGGCAGAGTGCACCCACACTCGGCCGATGAAACAGGAGAATCTCTCTCGCCATGTTGTCATGCATCTTGGCGTAAAATGGAAGTGTCCTCATTGCCATCATTTATTTTCGCGTGACGATGCTGTGCATCGGCACATTGAACGCAAGGTGCCAGGGATGGACGTCACTGACGCGGAAGTGATTCCAGGTCCCGAGGCACGTGCGATAATCGAGCCGCAGTTCAAAAGGTCTCGTCGCGCCTACTGAAGGCTGCTCTGAGCGGTGGTGCTTTCTTGGTATCTGTTGTTCTTCATTATGTAGCCGCAGGATACCCATCTGTTTATACGTCTTATCATTCTCTGTACGTAGATATTTTCTTTAGAGCTGTCGTAGATTAGTGGTATAGGGTATATCTGCAGTTGTTTGGGTCTGCCAAACAAAAGTTCCTGTAAAGGAAATATCTTCCCATACGTACTATTTGCAAATGCTGGCACAGACATATGTTACCAACGACATTGATCACGTTCTACTCCGCGGGGAGACTTTTTCGATTGCCTGGTAGTTGTGTCGGAACCTTACGAGCTCGAGGGAACGATGTCCACCTCTCGTCGAAACTTGCCCACTGCGGGCAAACGGCCGTTCCTGACACATATGACCTCTTCTGCTCACACGAATAGCATCGAATTGTCCACCATCCCGGAGCCCTCGGTGACGGTCTCTACATCCGCCCATTCTATGCTCTACGCCATGTCACACTCCGCGCCGGATCGTTCTCGACCCCCTTCTCCCCCGGCCTCGAGCTATTTCCCCACGTTTGCAGATTCGGAAGCCGAACCCCAACCTACGCCCGACGCAACCAGTCACTTTGCGTACAGTACCACTCTCAGGCGACATCATGCGGACCCGATGGACTACATCTCAGACATTGCACCCGGCATGTCTACCAAGGGATTGCTGCAAAGGGCGTTGGGGGTGGTGACGGGGCAGCGTCCCAGAGAGGACACCCTCGAGAGCGGCTATACTCTCGCCAGCGGTCGTTCGACACCGTCTCGGACGAACCGCGAAGAGAGACGAGACACGCCTTCCGCTCGGTTTGCCCATTGGAGTATCGAAGTGAGCGTTCTCACTTTTTTTTTCTTCGTTTCCCCCTCTTCAAGGGGCCTTGATACGTGGCCGTGCCTGTTGCCCCGCTAACACAGCCACACATGGTTTCCGTTACCTAATACTCTGATTACTATTTTTGGAAACCTCCATACTAACGTTTCCCAAGGATACCGTGGTGCACTTCCAATCGTCCATCTTGGCTGGTCTATCATCGGCTGTCATTCCCTCGTTGCAGAATGTACATGGATACAACGAGTTTTCTGTCTCGACACCTGAGCCGGTCCTTCTCAAGTTTGCGAAAACGATATACGAAAACCCGTTGATATTACTCCTCTGCGGGAGCGCGCTGATCAGCGCGATTATGGGAAACATCGATGACGCCATCAGCATAACGGTTGCCGTCGCGATCGTCCTAACAGGTACAGCAGATCGATACCTTATTGATCCTGGCTATGCTCTGACACACGCCAGTTGGCTTCGTACAGGAGCAACGGTCAGAAAAGAGCCTCGAGGCATTAAATAAGCTCGTTCCGCACCACTGTCACGTTATTCGGTATGCATCATGACCTTGATTTCCTTATCGATCCTCACATCATGCCAACAGTGACGAGCGAAAACTTCACATCCTTGCAAACGAGCTCGTGCCAGGAGACATCGTCTCATTGTCGACGGGTGATCGGGTTGCTGCAGATATTCGTATCATATCTGCCGTCGATCTCGAGATCGATGAGAGCAGTCTCACGGGCGAAACCACTGCTCGCCAAAAGGACCCCAAAACATGCGAATTGCAAAAGAGCGGGACTAGTTCTTTCTCCAAGGATACCGGGTTGGACGAAGTGACACCGCTTGCGGAACGATCTTGCATTGCATACATGGGCACGTTGGTAAGGAATGGTAAGCAGAATTTGGGATGCGGTTGGCTTTGAAACTGAGTGGCACCCGGACACAAGGACATGGAACCGGGATCGTCATTGCCATCGGCGCTCAGACGGAGTTTGGTGTCATTTTCTCCATGATGCAGGACGTGCGTACGCTATCTGCCGTCCATCGTCCCAGCTGACTATGGTCCATTCCAGGTTGACGAGAAGCGGACGCCTCTTCAGCTAAGCATGGACGAACTGGCGCAGAAACTGTCATTCTTGTCTTTCGGGGTCATTGGGGTCATCTGTTTGATCGGAATGTTGCAACAGCGTCCATGGCTGGATATGTTTACTATTGGGGGTATGTACCGATGCCTGCCGAGACGCTTTTTACTTAGCATCTCGTGCAGTCTCTCTTGCGGTCGCTGCGATACCCGAAGGGCTGCCAATTGTAACAACTGTTACCCTTGCCCTCGGGGTCATGCGGATGTCAAAACGTAAAGCTATCGTGAAAAAGTTGCACTCGGTGGAAGCTTTGGGCTCTGTTTCTGTCATCTGTTCCGACAAGACAGGCGAGTTTTATGAATCCTCGCATTAGAATAGCGTGGTGAGACTGACCCTGACGCACAGGCACATTGACCAAGAACGAGCAAACAGTGACTGAGATTTATGTCGTGGACGAAAATCTGCACGTAGATAGTCTTCAGTCGGCTGTTTCACCCTCCCCCGCGGTGCGCAAGACACTCGAGGTTGGCTCGTTGTGCAACAATGCTGTCTTATCGCAGCATGAAGATGGTGTTTACATTGGCCAGTCCACTGATGTTGCCCTACTTAACATCCTCCCGGTGTTTGGTTTAACCGATCAGCGCAACGTACGTTAGTCGGTTCAAACTCGCGCATCAACTCAAGTGTTCTGCAGGCTTTCTCCCGGCTCTCTGAGCAATCTTTCAACTCGGAGCGAAAGTACATGGCTGTCAGTGGGCTACACACGTATTCTACTGTTCTCTACAACGGGACACCACGCGAGATCTACTACATGAAAGGTGCAATCGAAGCCGTGCTAGACCGTTGCAAATTCTACTATGTGTCCGACAACTCTACGCCGGCCCTCGATTCCAACACTCGCCGCGTCATTCTCTCGAATGCTCAGGTCGCAGCATCCAAGGGTCTGCGGGTCTTGGCAATGGCATACGGCTATGGCTCTATCGATTCCCCCAAGCCAGATACATCGCAAAAGCCCCAAAATGCATCCCAGACGCGGCCCCCTTCACCGGACGTCGAGAAGAACAACCTCATTTTCGTCGGTTTCCAAGCAATGTTCGATCCTCCTAGGAAAGGCGTCGCAGACGCTATCGGGCTATTGCAATCGGGTGGTATCCAAGTGGTGATGATCACTGGAGATGCAGAACCGACTGCGCTCGCGATCGCACAAAAGCTCGGTCTTCGCGTTGGGCATGCGAGTTCCTCTAGCAAATACTGCTTGACGGGCAAGGAGATCGACCAGATGAGCAAGGCGCAACTCGTCGAACGCGTGGGTAGCATCAGCGTGTTTGCGCGTACGACACCACGACACAAAATGGCTATCGTGGAGGCATTCCAGGCGCGTGGCGCCGTTGTCGCCATGACTGGAGATGGAGGTGGGTAGTCGGCCAGTTCTCTCTGCGTGGCGTTCGATCGTTTGACCCTCCCCACTAGTCAACGATGCACCAGCGCTCAAAATGGCTGATATTGGGGTGTCCATGGGCAAGAGTGGTACCGACGTCGCCAAGGAAGCCGCCGACATGATTCTTGTCGACGATAACTTTAGTACCATCCTTCCTGCTGTCGAAGAAGGTGAACCAGTCTCTTCCTTTCTTTTGATATTCCCGAGTTGACATTGAGAACGTGCAGGAAAATCTATCTTTCACAACATCCAGAATTTCTTGTGCTTCCAGCTCAGTACTGCCGCGGCTGCGCTTTCACTGATCACTCTAAGCACGCTACTCGGATACAGCAACCCACTCAATGCCATGCAGATCTTATTTATCAACATTCTTATGGACGGTTCGTCGTCAACAGTTTCCGCGTATTTCCAATTTGTGATGATCTATTGTTGACAGGACCACCCAGTCAATCATTAGGCGTAGATCCAGTCGACCCGGCTGTCATGCGGAAGCCACCACGGAAGAAGAACGACCCGATCATCACCCAACGGTTCCTATATCGCGTTCTCTTCTCGGCATCAACTATCGTCCTTGGTACCTTATTTATTTATTACATCGCTTTAGTTGGCGACGAGCAAGTGTCGCGAAGGGAACAAACTATGGTTTGGGCTTCCATCTTTTCTCCGTAGCTGCTCGCAGTTGATGCTTTTTTATCCAGACTTTTACCTGCTTTGTCTTCTTGGATCTCGTCTCCGCCGTCCAAAACCGTGGTCTCGGCTGTGGGCTGTTCCAGAACAAGATGTTGGTCGTGACCGTATCAACATCACTGCTGGTGCTGCTCGCGCTGGTGTACGTGCCCTTCATGCAAGCGATCTTCCAGACAGAAGCGTTGGCGACCGGCGACTTGATGACCCTTGTGCTACTGGCCGGTACCTCATTCCTGTTGCACGAAGGGCGGAGGCGCTACGAACGTTCGATAGACGCGGATCTGACATACAGTGCAACTATGGACCAAATAGCATGATCTACTTGTATACCCCCATGGAACACCGTCGGAGCACCGGGCATCGCTCCGGCGAGTAAGTAAGGGGATTACGGTGAGGTGGTAGTGTATTCGAGAAACGACATTGCAGTATATATAGATATCATATCACAGCATGTATATTTTGCATATCTATCTTACAAGACGGAACACCCGGGGTCTAGTTCCGGTGAATGATGCGCGGCACGAACGCAGGTGGGATAGCGAGATAAGGCTGGTCCACGGGAGGCGGTTTAGTACCCCGCGCGATGCGCGACTGGGCATAGCATTCGACGCGCAATTCCTGAACCATAACCGTGAGCTCCGCGGAACAAAAGAAGAAAAAAAAGTCGAGAAGCAGACGTACCTCGAAGCTCCAAGCAGAGAGTCCCTCCGCGGCGGTGATGCTCTCGTAGGCGCAATACCGCGACGCAGCGGGTGCGTGCTTGCGGTCCTTGATGCGCACGCGCACGCTGTCCAACTCTTCGTCCTCGTCCTCGTCATCGTTGTCGTCCTCTGCGGCGATCTCCGCGCTGCTGTCGTCCGAGTCGGGGTCTGCCCACTGTGCACGTGCCGCTGCCAAACTTGAACACCCGGGGGATGGGCCGACGAGCTCGCGCGGGGCGGCGTCTTGCAGGTGGTGCTGGTGCTGGTGCTGGTGCGTGCCGGGCGTGCACGCGGGGGCTGTCACGACGCGCATGCGGCGGGGCAGCGGTACGATCGCGCGTATGGGCATGCCTGTCCATTGGCGCACGCGGGCGGGGGTGGGGTGCGCCGGCGAC